>VJOZ01020287.1:0-14091 GCA_009801055.1 Stichopus horrens | reverse complement strand
GTCATGCACTGGGCAGCTGATGGTCATGCACTGGGCAACTGATGGTGGTACACTTCAAGGTTGATGGTGACACACTATGAGATTGATGGTCATGCACTATACAGCTGATGGTTATGCAATACCCTTAAGAGAAATATCAATAGCTCATTGGAAAGGAAACCCTGCCTTCAGAACATTATTAGACATTTCTCCCTAATAAACTGCCTCATTAAAAATTGTCAAAACTCAAAAATTCACTCACCAAACCAGTTTCTTCTAGTCTGATTCTATCTGCACTGTCCACCACATATATCAAAACATCTGTGTTTTCAAAATAATTTTTCCAGTAGGGCCTTATATTCCTCTGGCCTGTGGATGAATCAGATACAGAAACAGCAGGAGTCCATCATGGAAAGTACAAAACATATACATCGCAGGAGACATGTTGATGCATATCAACGATGCTACTTAGAATCATCGTCCTTGACAACATCACATGGTTGTATGTTTCAGTGTCAGGTCAACGATCTCAAAAACCTATCACCTCTCACAATGTAAAGTTTGCACAGAGTATGGTAAATAATCTTGTCAAAGTCAAAGCGTCGATGTTTGCTCAATAACAAAAACAGGTTTGTTAACATATATGTGTTTGGAAACTGATGTAACAAAACTTAGCCCTAAGTTTAGGGCATACAGTGATTAAAAGTACATGGTAACATATTCATATAGTGATGTACTGTGCCTTACATCAAAACACCACAACCTATTTAATTCATTTATGTTATCTGAAGTGAAGCTTCAGCAATAAGCTACACACCATCTTCAATTGATGAATATGACCTCTGAACTATCCTAAAGCTGAATAAGGAATGAGCGCTTAGAAAATCATTACAAAACTACATGTGATACTGTACTAAACGTGAACACAAAAATGGTGACATAAAATGGTTTTCACCTTTACACAAAGAACCCATTTTACAAGAAAATGAGAGGTAAAATCTTGAAAGAGGACAGCAGCTCTATTACAATCAAAGAGATTAGAAAACAAACAGGTACACAAAAGCATCACTGCCAACTCTGCACAGAATTAGTTACCTATTGTATCTATTGTAAGATGAATATGTACAAGGAAATTGCTGCTTCGAGTCACTACAGGGTCACTACAGGGTACTGTCGTCAGTTCAGCTACCAATTTTCATATACATTTCTTGAACCATTATCAAGAAATACAAGTAATTTATTATTCACAAAAGGTTATTCTTTGACTGCATAAATGAAATATGTTCCTACAATAAAAAGTAACCATAAAGCCAGTGGTTCTTAACTGGAATGTGGAGGGCAGATGGAAGAAATTACCTCACAAGGGGTAATGACCTCTAGAATCTATTTTTGGATCTCATAGGGGTACTGTAATTATTGATTGCTTTTCTAGTCCTTTTTAAAATTATGTAAACATTAGTTCTGTAAGTTTACTCTGATGATCTGACACTGTAGTGACTGTATGTAACTTTGGTACAGTACCAGCTAACCTTTTCATGTGTACTTTAGAAGGGAAATGCACACTGTACGGTGGTTGGTTCGAAAGGGGGGATGAAAAAATTCTACGTACAAAATTCTACAAGTAATTCCTCACCTCCTATATCCCATACGTTCAAATTCCATTTGTCTTGTTTCACACTCTTTATGTTAAACCCTTGTGTGGGAGATATCTTTGATACCTCTTCACCAGCTAACGTCTTCAAGATGGTCGTTTTGCCGGCGTTGTCCAATCCCAGGAGCAGAACACGGATTTCTTGAGCTGGGGTGGACTTCAGCTTTCGAAGCAGATCTAGAAGACCCTGCAAAATATCAAGAACAGAGGACATATTTTGGCAAAGCGATACATTAATGTTGGCCAATAATGTCATGGAGCAGGGACATGGAAGAAATCAACAACACTTAGACAATATACAAAAAGTGATATCATTAAAACAAGCAGGAAATAACATATTTTTCAAAATTTGAAGAGCACTTTTCAGGTTCTGAGGTATTTTGTTGCAAAATCAGTGAAAGCCCACGTGCTGCATGTACAAAAACTGTGACACAATGTGAAATGAAAATGACAGACTATTGGGTGTACTAATTACTGAAAATGTCGAAGAGGCATTACACAATCAAAATCCATCAAATGTTGACATTTCTGCTCTTTGATCGACAGCAAATTCATCAGATGTGGAGGCAGCCCATAGAGGACGGTAGCTCATATTACACAGCATACACAGCGGCAAAGGGTTCCAGTCACACATGTTGGAATGTGCCACTTTTACAGTTACTATTGTGTTTACACAAGCAGCCTTTAGAGGGGCTAAAAATAAGTGGTTGGAATAATTGGAACTGTCTGGGGTAATGAGTCATTGCCTTTAAAGGAAGCAAGTTGCAAATTTCAGATTGACAAAATGTCTTGCAGGCACTGGCCAAGAGACATGATTGCTAAACAATTTAAACAATTGAAAAACCTTGTTATCTGTGCTATTAAGTTTGTCTTACTACAAGAAACTCTTCACAGGTGAATGTTGCAGACCTACTACCACCCTACCTGACCCCAAAAACACATGAATATGAGAAGATTACGAAAACATGTAAGAATTGGCTCAGGGCTTCAACAAGCGAAGCATGCTAGTAATAATGAGTATGTATCTAACTGAACTGTCTTCCAGGTTTTATACCATGACAGTGCCTCATCTTGCAGTCCTTCCTACTGTACATGAGAACATGAATTTGCAGCACTCGTGCAGCTAAATTAAGACATCAACGTACAGATACATGAGCAAACTTAAAGGTTGTCTGACATGCATAGTCTAGGAAAGAGATGACTTCATTCAGAAGTTCCAGAGTGAAACCATGACTGAACAATCTGTTGGAATTTTGATCATTAATGTTTTGGGTATATGACTTTTCAAAATTTGATGAATATGCAAAACGGATGACATGGAGTGTTGTACAGTGTATTGCCTAAAGTTGTTAACTTTTCATATATGTCTCTTAATTACTTAATTATGGGAATGCACCAGATTTTAATTTAGAGATCCAGATTTGACCAGATTTGGCCAGATCTTAATTGAAATCCAGGCTGACTTTACCCGGCTGGACTGGATTTTTACAATGTTTTTCAAAATTAGAATTGTGCACAGTTTTTATACTTAGAAATGCATTATCACTAGTGGACTAAGTAAAGTGGACTAAGTAAAAAGTCATGCTTCAACTAAAATACAACTTATTATTTTACCATTAACTTTAACAAATTCCACTAGCCATCCTGCTGTGTGCTTACAATCATCATGTCACCAATTTGTAGAATGTTGTGGAAAATTTGCTCTACATTTTGCAGTCATTCTATAGATGACATGGTCAGTTCTGAATTGTTGTTACTAATTGGAGTGATTTCCCATGTAGATGGTATTTACAGAAATCTTCCCAAAGCTAAAATTGAAGTTGTGTACTGAAGTAAACATGGTCTACTTGAGTCCCTTCATCACACATTACACTTTGTCACACATCCTTTTATCTGAAAACATAAACTAAATTATGCAAACATACTGTAAGATATGTTGATAGAAAGATTCAAATGCAATTCTTACATCAATATATTATTGCTATATGTCGACTAAAAATAAAAAAATGCAAGCATGACATAAAACATTTACATATTCATTTATTTCATACAGTATCTATGTTCCACATGTTCATATTCTCAAAAAATCTTGCAATTTGAGTAAAACTTACAAGTATCTGTGTTCTGTTGCTCAACTTGGTGTATTTGAAATATACTGTATAAAACAGGTAGTTGGTCAATTCTGTGCACTCATAGTCAAAGTCAGAGGAACCCGTGGAGGTCATTTCAGTTATTGTTAATACCTTTGTTGTGCTTTCCAAACATTTCATGTCTTTTGCATTCTACAGCATAAATCTTATGTAGTCAAATACTGTTGAAGCCCTATCCACTCCAAACCAAAGTATCCGTAGTACACTCAGAGTGGTCACATGTATACTGTGGTGTAATGTACTGTAGGTGGCCTATGAAAAAGTGGTTCTACATCTAGCCGGGCTCCAAGCTGGATCACGGCTAACAACTGTGCAACATTAGCAAATCTGCAAAATCTGTTGACCAAAAATGATTTGTATGAATGTATTTATTTTCCGCAGTTGTTGAAAGATCTTTACTTCATAACCACAACAATTTCATGTTGCACTAGAAAAAAGGTAGTTTGAAACCAACTTGTTGATAAAATCATGTGAATTTGTTACTCTGTTTGGGCAGCATGACATCTTCTTAAATTATGCCCTCAATTCCTTGACCGATCACCTTCATGAATAGCAAAATCTTTAGTTTAATAGCCTGTAGTTCTTTGGGTCAACTTCTTCACCTTTCTTACAGATTAAGGTAATATTAGCCATTTTTCAGTGCTATGAAAGCTCTTCATTTCAGAGAGAACAACTATAGATTTTAGTGAGAATTGAAACAATCCATTGAGCTGGCAGCTTCAAACCATGAGAGGGGAGACCACAAAGCCCAGCTGCCTTAGGAAAGTTTTACCTCATTCAATTGCTGAAATTCAAGTTTCAAGTTTATTTTCTGCTTTCCACACACAGTTTAGTACATAATAATTAAGAAATAACATATATGGAAGTACAAATAATATATATCAATATATATATATACACACATGGTTTAATACCATCCTTACTCATATGTATTTATTTGTCTTCTCCTTTTGCAGCATTTTGTCCGTATCACGTCGGTAAGTTCGGTACGGTCGCTCTGAGCCTGCAGGATATGTTCCAGGAGTCACACTTCCACGGCCTGCTGACGACGATGTTGGGCTACATTACCTTAGCTGTCACCCTGCTGGTGTTTCATGTATCCTCTGAATTAAATTTCAATGGTGACGTTGCCACAGATGACAATGACAACAGTTTATTTCCAGTACATACGTAAACAATGCTTCACAGCAGATTCACCAGAACAAAGAGAGTAAGGGAGGAAAAGGAAGTAAAAAAAACTTATAAGCGTTTTCCTCCAGATAATATAAAGTACATCAGATGAATAATATTACAACTTAAGATTTCATGTGAGATAGAAAAGACAGGGGATAATTACCCAAATTCAAGGTTAATTTTATTCACCCAGGGAGGTGCAATCTTGTCGTGAAGTGCCTGCAAAGTCAGGCTCCAGAAAGAATGTACATATTTTTTTTGGGGTGGGGGTGGAGGGCTATCTGATGTCTTAGTGTGGTCTTACTAATATCATAATACATCTCAAGATAGGACATGTTAATAGATGTTTCATATATTATTCCATCTGTATCCATTTTAATAAGAGCAAGAAGCCAAGAATTGGTTTATAATATTTTGCTTGGTTCTTCACCTTGACGATATATCTGACAGTACATTTTCAAGTTCTTCAGCTGCCTGCAAGCCAGTCGGATCCTCGGCATGTCGTTCATCGTCCTGAAGGTGTTTCTACTCCTGATCCAGGACATCGGGGTGACACCGCTGGTATGCGGGTGGTGGATTGATATCTGTTCTTTGGTGAGTGAGACGATTCGATGTGGACCAGTGCTAGACTTATGCGTGACAAGTTCAGTGATAGACTTCTGTGTGGCTAGTGCAGTGGTAGAATCATGTGTGGCTAGTGCATTATTAGATGTGGCTGTGACAAGTTCAGTGATAGACTTGTGTGGCTAGTGCAATGGTAGATGTGTGTGGCTAGTGCAGTGATGGATTTTTGTGTGTACCTGTGCAGTGGTACACTTACATGTGGTTAGTGCTGTGATAGACTTTTGTGTCACTAGAGCAGTGATAGACTTATGTGTGTCTAGTGCAGTGATAGAATTTTGTGTGGCTAATGCAGTGATATACTTACGTGTGTCTAGTGCAGTAATAGACTAATGTGTGACTAGTGCAGTGATTGACATATATGCGGCTAGTGCAGTGATGGACTTACATGTGACATCCCTCCAGATACAGTCTGAGAATGGCCCTACTTTTGGCAAGTTGGTATCTGAAGTATGATTAATCTTCACCAAAATAGCAACTTCACATTTTCTGCGCCTTGAGCACGTTAGCTATGTGGAATTGGCGCATTATAAGTACCCTGTATTATTATTATTATTTTCTCATTTTACTTTGCAGTCACTGTTCAACATCAGCCTTTGGGATCGGATCAGGAGCTTCCACAATGCTCCTGGCACTGCCATGTTTCTGCATTGGCTTGTTGGGATGGCTTTTGTCTTTTACTTTGCATCTTTTATAATATTGCTACGTGAGGTGAGGCTTCCCTCCTCTTTATTGTATTTTGGAAACTCTTGTCATTGTTGGTTGAGACATGTGATGGTGAGTTCACCGCAAGAACCTCTCACCACAGAATATACTTCATTAAATGATTAGAACCCTCACAGTTTCCTTTATTTTACTAATATAATATCATGTATGTATATATGCATATATTAAATATCACATCTAATACAAAGTCAGGATTACTGTTCATGGGATGCTCTTACTTCAAAAGATTGCATCAATATCTAGACTTCTGGATTTAAAATTGCAAACTTTCCTGTGCTTTCTTGAATAGAGTACATGCAAACTCAGTTTTTGTTGATTTCCCTTTGTCAGTATTGCTGTTGCAATGAATACCAAACTCGAACTGCTAAAAGTCATTCTTGACAGGTCAAAGTTTTGAAGCTCCACATATGCTCTCATGTAACTTCATATATGTAACGTATGTCTCCATGCTGAGTTCAAAATGGTGGGCTTGTTATTTAGTATAAACACGACCCTAGCGTCTGAATATTTCTGAACCTACTCCAGAGACACCCAAGTGATCACTCCACAGATTCTTCAGATAGCTGGCTGTATCATGTTCACAAGAGGCCTCAACATGCGATCACAGATTTTTCAGTGTAGTAGGTCCAATAATGTGGAACAAGTTCCTGAAGGGCTGCCATCCAATCAGCACTTTCAAATCAAAACTCAAAACTTTTCTTTTCTATAACTTCCAATGATCAAACTCATTCTTTTCCTTTTATTTTTAGTTCCCCCTCTTTGTCTTTTTTTCTTTATTTTCGTTATTTGTGAAGCACCATTGAATGCACTTGTAATTCTAGGAACTATAATGCATTAAATTAAGGTCATGATTTTGTTGACATATTCAACTCATGTACTGATTTGTACAAATTTTATTCGGTATCTTATGTCATGTATTATTTTGCATCTATACCAGTATTATGTTTTCCCAGAGACATATTAGTTTTATATATAGCTGTAGAGGAGTATGATCCGTGCCACTCTCCCCCACCCCCACAAGACAAAATGACGTTTCAGAGAAAACCACATCTCTGCCTCTCAGTATTATCCCATTTGTGGAGAAGATGTCAAATATCCCATCCTGTGACGTCACAAGGTGTTATGTTTATCAAGAGTCAAATATCCCATCCTGTGTAGCCTCATCACAAGGAGTTATGTTTATTAAGAGTCGTGGATATCAGGGGGTTGTCACCAGTATACTCCCATTCATGCCATCTTTGTACCTAGCCGATCTCATTAACTCCAGCTTGCCCCCCCCCGTCTCCCATGATGAGCCTCTGGCAGTTTGCAGTGAATCTCAACCTTTCCTCTCTTACCTGCAGGTCCTCAGGCCGGGTGTCTTGTGGTTCCTCAGAAATTTCAATGACCCAGATTTCAACCCGGTCCAAGACATGATCCACATTCCCGTATACCGTCACGCCAGGCGGTTTCTCATGTCTGTCATAGTCTTTGGCACGGTTGTCCTCTTGGTTCTTTGGTTGCCGATACAGCTCATTCAGAAGGTATTTTCGGGATTTTTGCCTTACTACATCAATCTCTACAGGTGAGTGGACACATAGGCTATGTCAGATGCACCTGGGATGCATCAGGTATTCTTGTGCAAAGTAAACATTGAGGATGTATACCACAAAATATATTCAAAGAACGATGGTTCTAGAAGCAGGAAACGTGCTGTCAAACACCTGCTATATGAATCCACAGAATTGGCTTTATCTAGCTGTTAGTATACAAGCCTATTGAATGTCATCAGTTACTCGACAGCCTTGCATGCAATGTCAAACACTATGAACACAGCCCTGCATGTGCAACTATGATTGAACACTATGCATGAACAAAGCAGTGACACCCACAGCCTTTCATGTGAAACACTGCGAACAAACAAAGCAATGACTCTAAGTATCTTGCCTAGGAGTCATGTCTTTCTCTACCTCTTAAACACCGGGTTAGACTGGCCTCTTCATCTCTGGATACCCAAATGTGGTAAACATCCATACAAAAGTGTAACACCTGTGAGAACACCTGACCAGTGGCTGGTGTAATGAGACGTAAAAGGTGGCTGTTTTGTGGGTGTATTTCATAGTATGTACGTGCACCCGATACTGGAGAAGCCCCCCCATTTAAAACTTGTAATTTTCAGTCAGATTGCAACAACAGCTGTGGGGTATGAAATGCCATCGTTATACAAACAGTATGTAAAATTGATTTAGTGACACAAATCATTTTAAGATCTGTTTTTGCGGTGATGATAACCATAGCAGCAGCAAATTTGGTAGTACTTCTCTATGTCAGCAAGTAATATTTGCAACCAACATTCTGTTTTGAAAGTAACGACTGCATGACACATCGAGTGCACTTGAAATGTTCACCCTCTATTGACTTCCATTGTTAGACTTGCATAAGTTTGACTTATGTTAACAATGAGGAACCTTTATAGTGATCTGTCATTAGTGATAAGGAATAGACTGATATAATTGAAAGAAGGACATCCATTATGCTGATTTTATCACAGTTGGATTAATGTCTTTTATTTCCAATGTATTATACTGTCCTTGTTGCTTGTTCATCGCTTCCTTAATTTGAATTGAATTTCGTCACTGAGATTAGCTGCCAAGGTGCTGTTTATAATGACTAGTTTAAAAATGTGGTTTTTGTTTCTATGAAATCGAAACCTCTCTTATCAAAATGTTGTGGTTTTGTGCATGCGTGTGCTAGTGATGCATCAATGGAAAACAAAATGTCTCAAGAAGGGAACTTTTGACAAATCTTTTATTTGGTATAAAGATGAACCATATTAGCGCAAAACCCTGATTGTTTGANNTTTAAATATGGTGCAAGCTTGGACTAATATTATATTTGCATGATAAGTACAATCATATTTGGCTCAAGATCCCTGTTATTTTTGGTGAAGGTCAAAGGCCAAATGAAGCTAGCAGAAGTCAAACTGCAAAAAAACTTAACATATTGGAATAAAGATGAAAGTTTTAACTGATTTCATCTATAGTCAGATGATGGACCACAATGTGTAGAATATTTGGTATGTGCCATGTCAGGTAAAGGTACATGTACAGTTTATCATAGCTCAGTTCTTTTGCTTTATGTATATTACTGTGTTGTGAGCAGCAAGGCTGGGCTGCATCATTGAAAAAACATAACATTCATAAATTCTGGTTCAATTTGCCGACTACTGACAGCTTGTTCTGTCATTGTATCTCACTGACATTCGAAGCTGTGCCCCTCTTTCCTGTTCTGATGTTGTAGCAAAAATACGTAGCAACACAAGAGATATCTCTTTCCTTATTGGTAATACCTCTCAACCGGATTTGACAGGTATTCCCAGGGTGGTTGCTTAGGGTGTCTTAATGGTGAATTTGGAAGAGAGAGGATGACTAGACTTTTCTTAAAAATAATTTACCTCCAGTGATTGTATTTAAACAGTTAATTATTTATTGCTGAAAATAATGGCAAGTATTAGCAGATACTAGCAAGATGCATTGCACAAATTATGGTATGCTTTGAAATAACTGTGTCTGTCGGTTAGCTGGTCGATAAAATGACTCAGGAGTTATGCTGAAAAGGAGGCAGCTTTTTGCAGCAACTGATTAATTTTAATGAAGATTTACAACAACGCATATTCACACACACACAACTCACAGCTCTGTTTAAGTGAGGGGAGTTGTTTTACTTTCTCAACCACAAATGATCTCTCCACAGTGATGCACCTGTCAGTGAACTTTCTCTGGAACTACTCCTACTTCAGGTGGTACTACCGGCTTTGTTGGAACAAGGCCACACCCGCCAGTGGCTCAAAAATCTCATCAAGTACTGGGCTCTCTTTGCTAGCTGGCTATTGTAAGTGTCCTTTCAAACTAGAATTCATATTTCTCATCCCATGATCTCCAGCAATTGTTGAGCATCCCTCTCTCTCCCCCTTTAAGAGTAGACCGCTGTAATTACCGCCTCATATTACGCCAGGTGCTATGCCACTGTTTGTAAGATCATTTTGTAGTTTGGTGATGCTCATTGACGCTGTGTCAACATGTCTGTAATTTGCAACGTGTGTACCTTGAGTTGAAAACCACGGAACATCGTTGTTCTCACTAAGGACGGGTCACCACAAATCCCATGCATTCATGTTCCTTTGCGTTGTCTCTTCCAGTGCAAACTTGCAGTTGTTTGCAGTCTACTGTTTACAACAGCTGGTAACTGAAACCGATTAAAAACAAACGCAGTTTGCACAGCATGCAGGAACACAGTATTTGTCCACAAGGTCTAAATGTGCCAAGTAAACCTTCCTGCTTTACATTTTGCATGTATGTGTCTTGTCAGGACCATTTGACTTTGTTTCGTATCCTATATATGACAAATCGTCTCATCATCAATTTGAAAACTTATATGGAAGGCTCTTCCTGGTTCGATTTCCTTCTCATAGCTTTGTTGTTAGTGGGTTAAGCAAATCTTTTAACTAATATTGTGGCATTTATCCTATCAACAGGATTGTATTATTCTGACAGTGGTTATTCTTCTCAAACTTGTGGCTGGGAAAAAAACAAAAAATTTTTTTTTTTTTAATCTAACTACATTTTAACAGTGAATCAAGTAAGTGTAGGTGCTGTTTACAGGTTAAACAAATACTTTGTATATTCTAAAAGTGCAAAACCTTTCATGCAAACTGGAATTGACGCTGTTTTTTCTGTGTTTATAGCAAGCACAAGCACAGTAGCATTACAAAAATTGCATGGCTTTTCACATTGATATGGAGTGGTAAGACTGTATGGAAGGAAATATGAGGAAGGGCAGAACTTACAAAGGTGGTTGTATGATAAACAAAGGTGGTTGTATAATAATAAAGGTTGTATGGAGGGAAGGAAGGGGGACATACACAGGCAGCAATGTAGGGATGGCATCGTTATGGAGGGAAGGATGGGACATGGGTAGAATTGACATCAATGGTTTTATTGGTTTGATTCAGTGGGTAGCTCGTCTGAGTGTTGTGCCACTGCAGTATTTACCCAAACAGTTAATTTTATTCCTGACATCGTGGACACATTCTTACCTCTGCTGCACATGCGTGGTAAGCTGTCAGATCTGAAAGCAAAGATGTACTTTTTGTGTCTTGGATCACAGAAACCTGCACTCATACTTACTTGGGGATGTCACCAACGAGGGAGATCAGCAGCGAGAGGCTGCCGCTGCTGCTGTTAATGGAGAAGGGCAAGAGGTTGGAGGGGAGGATGAAGCACATCAAGAGAATGAATTAAACCCACCAGAAGAAGATGGAGTAGATGCGGAATATATGGGAGCAGTTGGCGGCACAGAACCCTCAGAGGCAGAGAGCCAGTATGACCAGAGCACTCAAACATCCGAAGAGATGTTACGCCAGAGGGTGCACTCGACGTCCTCTTCCTCGTCCGACCTCGTCCTGCACCAGGTCAGGCAAGACGACGCTGCCAGCATCAGCGATACCTCTTACAGTACCCGACCGAGGTCACTCAGTGACGACAGCGATGTTGAGATGGAAGAGGATTTGGAAGAGGCAGGAAGCACATCAGAAACAGATCTCTCTGAGGAGGACGAGGAAGGAGGAGCAGGAGGTGGTAATGATGGTGTAGATGTGATGAATGTGATGGATAGGGTGGATGATGCAGGGGCTCTCCCGAGGGGTAACGATATCTTCCATGGTGGAGCTTTGCTTGGCTTCAAACCTTACACAAGGCCAAACATGTTCCATTGCAGGGTGAGTCCATACTAAATTTATAAGTTTTGTGGGAGGAATATCAGTAATACTGGAGAGATTTGAGATTTTGTGAGTAAGATTAGTGCATTAAAGGAAGTGCATACATTTGTAGTCACTGTCGGCCCTCAAATAGAGAAAAACCATCTGTAATTACCTTTTTCTTATTTTGAGCACATTTCTGTTGTCAAAGTTAATTTTGTGGTAGAGGGATGTATTTGATTTACCTTTTTATAACATTTCTCACTCTCAACTTTGCAGATATTTTTACTATTGGTTCTGGTTGCATGTAGCACTGTTCTTGCCAGCTTCATTTGCCTCACATTGCCGGTGTTTTTAGGGAGGAGGATGTTTCGCCTGGTCTTAGGTGAAGAGACCACAAGTCATGAGCTTTATACCGGTGCATGTGGGCTGTACCTCTGTTGGTTGATACTCCGCCTCTCAGTGGTACTCGGAGGATGGGTACCACAGGGCATTGACTTGGTGCTTAGCAAATTACAAGAGTATCTGTTACTGGTAAGCTCCACAGTTTGTCTATTGTGTTCCATACAATGTAATACTATGCCATGCTAAATTGTTTTACTGTGCAATATGTGATGTCTCATACATGTACCAAGAGATGCCTTTGCATAGTCTTTTGTAAGTATTGAGCATATCTGTCAATGCATTTGTAAAGTTATAGAAATAAATAAAATAGTAGACAGTTGAGTTTATACTGCAAGCATCTTGCACTTGGAAGGAATTGATATGTTCATTTATTATATGTATTATACATAGGTATTTTGTTTTGCTCCCATAGCATTCATCAGTAAGTTTCTATCCACAGCAATTCCCTATGTGGCCTGTAAATGAGAATTTATTTTGCAGTAGCAATCTGACTTTGGCCTGTAAAAAAAGATTTGTCAATAATGCTGAGCTTCATCATTCTGAACTGTATCATTGCACACATTGCAGAGTACCTTACAAGATATTCCTGAGCAAAGAGAACCATAGAGCTACTCGATATTATTCAAATAGAACAAGAGAGCTACTCGATATTATTCAAATAGAGCAAGAGAGCTACACGATACTATTCAAATTGCCCTACAATGCCACATTGTACAATGCTGTACAAAATGGCATATTGTTTGATACCAGGTTATGCTGTACCCTCCCTTACCCTGTAACATACTGCACGTGCATAATAAGGAACATTCGAGCGAATACTGTCCTTTAAACAAGATGTCGCAAATAGGGAAGCTTGGACAGATCTCATATTTGGTATGCAGGTATACCGCATTGAGTACAAGAACCCTAGGATGTTTTTGGTGGAGGTTAAAGGTCATTTGGTGTCATCAGGGTTAAATCTTGAAAAGCCTGTAAACAAGGTACCTCAAGAAGGGGGAACTTACACTGAAGTCATATTTGCTACGTAGGTGCAGTGGTGTACCATATTGAGTACAGAAACATATTGTAGTTGACGGAGGCAATTTTGGTCAACAATGATTCATTTGTGAACATTGTGTACCCATGGAATCTCAAGAAAGGAGACACTTTGTCATATGCCTTTTTGAGTGTGTATGCTCAGTCGTGATGCCTGTCACTCATATAAAAGGACTGATGTCATTGTGCATTTAATGGTTGGTATATCTCCACTAGTGACATGGAAAACAACTGAAACTTGACAAAAATCAAGCCCTGCAACACATCCTTGCCTTGTGCAATATTTAAGTACGGAAGCTTAAAAGTGCCATCAAGATAAGTGTATCTTTGCCCCACAAGTTGACAATTTTCAGCAAAATGTGTACATAATGAGATAATATCTCATCAGAGATCAGAAAAATGATCACTTGTTCAGTTGTGTTATCTAAAAAACTCACCATTTTTCTGCAAAATGTTAACTTGTTAACTTGCTTCTTAGCGAGGAAGTCAACATTTTTTTTTGAAGAATGTTATTATAACAACTTGTCACATCTTGTCAATTGAACAATTTGCTGCGAAATGTTGACATGCTCACTTTCTTACTAAGTGAACAATTGAACAATTTTCTGCAAAATGTT
>VJOZ01020279.1:0-11816 GCA_009801055.1 Stichopus horrens | reverse complement strand
TTGACCTCCACCAAAACCAACAAGACCTTACTTTCACCATGATGCATCCAGGCAGAAAACATTGCAATATACTCAAGCTTCATACCTTGTGATATATGGTGTAAACAAGGTTTACCCCTGGTGGTCAGAGACAACCTCACCTTTGCTAAATAAACAAATTTTTCTCCTTACTATAAGACATCTATGTACCATCTATGAAATCTATCCAAGCTTCTTANNTAACAAGGTTTTCAGACTTTGACCCACGATGACCCAGAAGACCTTTACCTCCACAAAAACAATAGGGATCATCTACTCAATATGGGCAACCTACATGCTAAGTATGTAGTCCCTCATATTTATCCTTCTTGAGATACTGTGTAAACAAAGCATCACACACAAATACACACACACACACACATGTGCATACACACACAAAACCCGTCCATCTCAAAGATTCCTTGTGGGGCCTTTGGCAAGGGATCAAGAACTACAGACTTGCAGTCAAAGGTTGTGCTGTGATAACAAGTGGAAAGAAACGAGTAATGGGAAGAAGATGTGGGGCATGGTACAGTAGACTAAGGAGAGAATATGCATGTTTTAAGGTGCTTGGCAGGTAACAGTCTTGTATTATCAATTATGTATAAAGTAGGCAACAAGAATGAAAATACCTGAATGGACTTGAAAATGTCCTTGCTGAATTGGTACGGATGGAGGCTGTTGTGTGCTCTGACAGTTGCTGACAGCGCTTGAGTGATACTCGTGTCAACGACTTCCGGAGAATCAGTCTCAAAAACAGGATTCTGCCAGTTGTTAAACAGTTCATCCACTGATTTACTAGGCTCTGAAGTATTGTAAGAAAAAAAAAAAGCATTTTATTTCTAACAATCCATGTGATGACAAGCAATAGATCTTAACAGTGTCTGAGAGCATGTCTCAAACAATGACTGACGAGACACATGTGTGAAAGGGGGGTGTTGAGTGTTGATACTTCACAGATACTACTTGCATTTTTAATACTTTTATACACACTATTGTCAGCTGGAGTCAATGATTTCTTTCCCCACAGAATGACTGCACATAGCGTATTTCTTGAGGTAGTAAACGATGATCTAATGTGAGAGCCTACATTTCTGTACATCAACCCCATGTGCTGAGGACACATTGACAATGAAACGGTGGGGGACCAACCTGAGAGGCACGGTAGAGCAGATCATGAGGGGATGCATTTTCTACAGATGAAAGGATTCAGAGAATGTAGTTCACATATGAAACTGCAGCTGGTACACTGTAGTAATCTGGTTGAATCTGTAACCAACATATTAAACTCCCTGAGCTTGCTCTGAAGTCTGACTAAGATATTTACTAAAATGTGCAATACACTTCCACCAGTCACTTTGCATAAAATTCTGAAGACTTAGAGAGGACGAGTCATTTCATTAATATATGCCACGTTCATTTGCTGATGATGCCGGTGTTTCATGAGTCGCACTCTCTTTACAAGTTTCCTTCTCCAGGTTCAAAGGATAGTCTGGTGGTAAGGCAATGTTACTCTTACGTTACACTTTGTACAGTAAAATATGTGACAATCATTCATACAACCCATGTGCATGTCACTTATTTTCACCAGAGTAAAATAAGAAGACTTCATAACAGAGAGATCACCATGAGAGGAGAGTGACCATGGTTGGTGTTTCCTGAGAAGGTTGAAAAGTGACCACTCCGGGCTGGAAAATGACCATTTGGGTTAGAAATGGCCATCATGGGTAGAAAATGACCACAGTGGGTGACGAATGACCACCGTGGGAGGTGAGGAGTGAAATTAATGGGCAAATAAAGAAATGCCATCTGATTCAGGGTGATGTACATTTGAAAACGAAAACCTTTTTGCTTTCAATAGCAAAACATATCAGGACACTGCAAAAGAAGTTCACGGAGATACTTCCCATGAATATCCACTACAATCCATATGATAAAGCCAATAAAACTCTCAAATTCATCAGCTAACTTTTGAACTTTCAAAACTCCAAAAATTCAGAAAGGTAATGCAAGATTGGTTGTGTCATTTCTCTGTACGTCAATGGAGACTATGAAGTACTTCACCTGTATACCCACCACCATCGTAGTGTACACCTCAAAGGTAGTCTGCTTGATAGTTTACTCTATGACACCATTAGAGTCCTATTGTTTATCATGGAAAGGATCACTCACTCAAAGAAAAACTGGTGGTAGGGAGTTTCTATACATGTGAGTTTCCTTCTCACCTGGTAAATTTCATACACCTCCAGCTTTCCCCTTCTTAAACAGAACACCGATTATTGCATGTGATACCAAAGATCTTCACTTTTATTTCTGTCATTGTCGACCGATTTCTGCAATCGCCACTCTAGAGTGACTTGGTGGGTTCGTTTCAATCCTTCCTTAGAATTATCAATGCATTTCTTACCTGAAGCTACTTCAGGTGCTCCATCTTTCCACTTGTGTCTTTTATCTTCCTCATCTGTTGACGTAATATGGCTGTCAATCAGCTCATCCACACCAGTACTGCCTCCACCACCGGTCGAGGATCCCTGACGGTCTTGGGCAGATCGAGGGAAGAATTGTTTGGCAGTTTTAGGTAGAAAGCAGTACAGTTCCCATGGGACTCTACCAGCAGTGCCTGCTGTGCGTAAAGATGAGGGGAAATATAGAAACAAAGAAAATCTCAGAGTCAACTAACAAGGCGATGATACTGACAATGCCAAAAATACAAAACAGTGATAAATATTACCGTAAATTTGTGAATCAGAATAGTTATCAGACAAAACTAAAAGTGTTAATTAGTGTTGAAAATAGTGCATCTTCATCATCAAATAACTTGGCCATTACTTTGGATGAATCAGAAAACATGATCAAAGGTATACATCACAGACATTGAGTAGCTTCATACACTGCGTGATGGGATGTCATTCAATTAACTGATTGCTTGCTTGTGTTTCCTGTATTTTATCATCTAGAGAGGAAATTGCTGCATCACTCACTTCTACGGATATTGTTTGACCCAGCAGCCATCTCCTGTTGGCCATTGCTGCTTGGTGTTTCTTCTTTCCCTTCTACATCCTTGTTTTCTTTCCCTTCTACATCCCTGCAGCCTCTGTCTCTGTCATCCCGCTCATAAAATGGCACAGACTCTCCTTCTGAATGTTTAATGAATGTAGGAGCAAAACTTCCGCTCGACATTTTTGAAACTTCAGATTCTGGGGCACCTCCGACATTGCTGACATTTGTCATTTCCATTGCAGAATGGTGGTCTCCAAGGCCAGGTGTTGCTTGTTGCCATGTTTGTGTCTTTGGAGCATTCATACCATCATTCCTGGACAAGACCACTCTGGTATCAGCATCGGCTATCGTATTTCCATCAAGCTCTTCAATGAATGGGCTAGCACCTTGATTGTCACTTTTCTTCACAACTGACTCGAATCTGCACTGAAACTCAGCTGAAATTTTATCTGTCATATTGAATGGACAGTTGGTGAAGTTCTCCCCTTGTCTTACTGTTTCTTCCTTGTCCTTTTCTGCAAATGGAGGTAAAGATTGATTTTCTTCTATAACTGTCAAGAGGCTGATGTCCTCCTTGCTCAATGTTTTCAAATCTTCCAGTGTCCTCTGCGAGAGTTGGCTGGACATGACTGGTACCTCTCCATCCCTGACATCTGACTGACTTTCACTTAAATTAATAGTTTCCGGTTCAATCGTGACTTTGTCGGCTACCTTGAGATCCAGGCCAGATACCAACGTTTCTGACTCGATGGAAGGATCATCCTGCCTGACATCTGTACCTGATGCTGGAGCTGGTACACAGAATGGACTACTGTGACTTTCTAATCTCAGGTTATCATGCAGTTGCTGACTATCACTACTGCAGGTACTGGTGACCTTGCCATCACCTCTTTCTGGGGTGTTCCGTACATCAAATGGCCGAGTTGCAGGAACTTCTTCAGGGAGAAGACACTGTGAAGAGACCATCTGACTTTTGTGTGTATATTTCTTGTGAGGACGAAATGAGCAAAATGGACTACTGTCAAGCATGGCTAAATACTCTTTATGTTTCTCTTCAGTTATTGCTTCACTTCCATCAGGGGACATTTTAAGTAGTTCACCTCCGTTCTTACTTTCCATGGGATAGCTGTGCTGTTTGGAGAAACTGATGTGGTTGGAATCAGTCTCAAAACCACCCTTGTCCATGCGTTGACTCCTCACATTGTTACTGATGACTTCACCAGTCGGTTTCCTTTGATCAGACAGCCTACGGTGAACTGCTCCAGAGGGTGCATCTTTGTTGATGGTCTCATATTGCAGAACTTGCTTGGTGCCAACATCATCCTCTCTAAAGTTCCCATGATTCATCAAAGCTTGACTCCTGTCTGTGCACTTGTCAGGTGATTGCTCTGACAACTGGGTCTGTGGTAATATGTCTCTTGCAGTCAGCAAAAAACTTCTGGTTGACATGAATGAGGGCACTTTGGCATTTTGACTTGCATGTTCCTTAGGACATATTCCTAACTTCTTTTGCTTGGATTCCAGGGCTTCAGATTCACTTGATGAGGACCTCTTTCTTGTAAACGGTCTCGACCACTTCGGGTTATCCTCCATGCACCTTGGATCAAGAAATAGGTGATCTTGGTCAAAATTCCTTCTCTGAACTGTTGGAGGGGACCCTCTGGAGGAGACTCCATTTCCTCTACTTGAGGGCAAAAAACCTTCATTCTGCAGAGCGTTTTCAGATTGTGGGTGATTTTGTCCTTTCACATTGGTGGAAGTTTGATCTTGATCTAGCTGCAGAGATGTAACCCCTTCAGAGATGTTTGCAGGGAAGCCATTCTCTGCAGATGTTGTCCAACAACCAGAGGTGCTAATCATGACATCCCTATCTGTCACCGTCTCCTCTTTGCTCTTGAATCCATGATCTGATGGTGACAATGATGAGTCACCTTGTCTATCATTTAAACTTCTGTCAAATTGCGCTTCAGGATCAGAAGATGTCACTGTTTTTCCTTGCAGGTGTGCAACTTTTCGGGACAAAGGGAAATACATATTCTGGTCGTCCACTTTTGCATTATTATCTGTCAGTTTTGCTGTCACATCACCCTCCATCATTGGAGAAGGACCTGACTTCTTGTCATACATGCAGGAGGCCTTCCTCTTAATACCATTTCTAAAGGTAACAGAGCCTCTAAGCTGAGACTTGCTGAGAGCATGAGATATTTTGGAGGCAAGATTCAAGGAAACAGGACCAGGACTTGATCTTAAGCCTTTTTTAAATCTGAGATGAGAGCTATCGTATCCATTTGACATTTTAACAGCCTCATGATGGTCTGCCAGAGAACTTCCTTGAAGAGTTGGGACTGACATGACATTCTCTTGACTTCCAAATGATTGATCACTGTCTAAGACAGTGTCTTCATGGAACGAAATATGATCAAGAGAAGATGGTCTGGAGATTGAAGCGCTGGTTTCTGGTGTTTTACTTATCTCATGTTCCAAACAACTACTTTTACTTTGATAAGACTGATTGTGAGTAGATCCAGCTCTGATTGAGCCATTCTTTATATTTTTACCCCTTGCATTAGTGTCAGAGTCATTGAAAGACAGGGTAGTATTCCCATCAGCAGTTTCATCTGGACTACAAACAAAAGGGGATTTCCTACCAAAAGAGTCAAAATCAGAGATAGGGCTATCCTCAGTGGCAGAAGAAAACTTTCTTGAGCAGGTCAAAGTCATTGAAATTTCCTCTGGTTGAGGTACTGCAGGGCACTCTCTTAATGTTTCTGTGGCTTGCTTATAATTTTTCACTGAAGTTTCAGAAGTTTGATTTTCTACCGGACAACTGTTGTTTTTCTCTTCAACGTCAACTGCCTCGGAGTCAGTTAAGGTTTTCTCTGACAGAGATGGCCATGTCGCCAAACTGGTTGACTTGGTAGACCTCACAGGTTGCTCACTCTGCTGGTCAGATTCCTCTTCAGGATTCAGGGTGCCTATGTTATCACTAGATGAAGCCACATCATCCTCTTCTTTTCTATTTGAGCCATCTGGCATACACAGTGTTCTACATCTGTGCAGCAATGTCCCATCTTTCAAAGAATCTGCACCCTTCTCTGTCTGGGTTCCACTTCCTTTCTCTTTTTCAGAGGAAGTTCCATCACTGCCACTGCTGCCTTTTTTTTCACATTCTGGACGGCTGTTGCTGCTGAGATGGGATCGAGTCACAAGCTTTGAATGTAAATTATTAGAGCATTTCTTAGTGCTGATGCTGTAACCATACTTTTGCAGTTTTTCAAGGCTTGAAGATGGCACTGGCAACCTTGGCAGAACTTCTAGATTAAGTATTTCTTCACAAGATTCATTAATTGGCAGTGACCGATCTTTGCTGTTGCTCTTTTCATCTTGTATCTCTCCAAGTAAAAGATTTTCCTCAGCCAAAAACTTTCGAACAGTACGTTCGATGCAAGTTGATAGACCTGGCCAATCATGGAACTCCAGGAAAGTCTTTGATGTATCTGGGAGAATGTCATACTCACTTCTAAGGCAACGTATGTCAAGCATGAAAACAGGAAACTCTCCGCAGCCCCGTCTGCTAGGACTAGATTGATCAAACAGTGACAAAAAATCAATCTTGGCATTACAGTCCAATTCTTTTTCAAATCTCTGAGACTTAAAAAGGAGCGACTGGCTCAAGCAGCTCTTCACTAACTTGTGTATTTTAGTCCTCAACACCACACGTTTGTTCACATGCACAAACTGAAGATGGTTGTTTACATGACATTCCACACCAAAGTAGCCTCTGACAGCAAACTTTCTGTAAGAACAAGTAACTGCTCTGAGTGTTTTTGCTTTAGCATGTCCAAAAAGAAATCCGAAAGCACTTTTGGGAGATTTAGTTGAGTGTGTTTGGATTAGCTTAGAACCAGAGCAGTCATCCCTTAAGGAAAATGAGATGTTATGATGGATCAATGCAAAGGCCTCCAAACTCCTCCTGATTTTCTCAAGGTCCAAGGCAACATTTACACTTTTCTGTCTGACTGGTAGATTGTAATAGACATTGTATGCAGTGACAGTGGTACCATGGGCGGGTCTCTCTTCCTTTGCAGGGCATAGCTCACAAAGCTCTCCTTTACTGAAAAGCTTCGAAAAAGTCTTCCCTATAGTTTTCTGTCTGGACACAATTTCTAGCACTGATGAAATACCACGTAAGCTTGACAAAAACTCCCCTCGGTATCCAAGGTGAGAGAGATTTTTCAGGTCTTCCAGGCTGTAGCACTTGCTGGTTGCATAGCGATCACCGATGCTGCAGAGGTCCTCTTTGGAGACACCATGTCCATTGTCTACCACTTGCAGCCTAAGAGATTCCAAATCAACTCGGACAGCAATACAAGTGGCTCCAGCATCGAGACTGTTGGCGACCAACTCTTCAACGCAGACAGCAAGGGATGGTGTGCAAAGAGATGAACGGAGCTGGGCAACGACCTCGGCAGGTAAAGCTTTGACAGGTCTATTAGATTCCTGCATTTTCCTATTTCCCTCTGCTGGAGACTGCAGCACACAAAGGGACAAACCAAATCACCCTGAAAGACTAAATGGTTTAGGAATTAATAACACAGCAGTTTCGTTTCATCACAACTCAATGTTTCATCACTTAACTTAAGTCATTACACACATTTCCAATCATTAATACTCAAGTCAAAATTTACAGTAATATCATAAGTGTTCTACATGCAGGAGCTGGTACTGTAATCTAAACTTTTGATAATGCACAAGGTACAGTAGCTATAATGTACATTTTTACGCTCGGTAGCTTTTCAAAAAACTTGCCTTTGCAGCATAAGCAAAGTAGATTATTTCATTACGACTAATGGACTTCCTTACTTTTTGTCTTGATATATGCTGAACCTACACTTGCCGATTAAAATTGGTAAGTTACAAAGAGGCCAATTGAGTTTGACCAACCTTAATCTTGACATCTAGTTTACTTAAAGTGCGACAGTAATGCTTTTGTATCATCTAACTTCTTACAAAGAATTTGTGGTTACTGGTTGATACTGTATATCCTACATCAGTTATCACAAGAGAATAAAAAAATTTAGGACCAGAAAGACTAAAAAAGTGTGTGTTTTTTATATGACTTCTTGGCCACAAAACGAGAAGCTGAGATCATCGGGATCAGGAACATACAGTGTGAAATCATTGTTGGGAGTTCACACGAAATAGGTAGCGCAGTCTTATTGCTCTAGTGTATTGTGTACACCCCCTTGACTATAGTGCCCTGCTGCATGAGCATAGAATGACAACAAAATGTGTTTCTTCTGCCATACCAGATGTCTAGTGCTGCAAATAGTGTGAACAACTACAGTATTTGGAAATATTTGGGAGAAGACAAGTTCAGTGTGAAGGTTTTTCATCAGATGTTATAAGACGACTTTGGGCAGTAAAGAGGTGATGAGAGTCCAAGGATGATGTAGAAATTTGAGATCCTGAACAATATCCTTTCTTGCTTTGTTTTCAGAGATTACCTAGGGGCTGCTACTAAGTCAGGCTAGGTACTGCACTGATTTTTATGAACTCAGGCCTAAATCAAACTCAGAAACATTTTTTCATAGTGGATGTCTGTCTAAAATTGTAATATGTACAGTAACCATGACAACAAAGCTATTTTTTTTTAAAGGAAAGGGGTGGGGGATGTATGAAGAATCTAGTCAACTTGTCATGGATATGAAATTTGCTGGTTTTCAGTTTGGTTGCTGGTTTTCAATTTGACCATACAAAGAAACCGAAATGGTTCTAACGTTCTAAACTTTAGTGCAGGCAGTGGCATGTTACACTCTTCTCACAGACTCTAGTTCACATTCATTCATGGATTTCAGCTGCTCTAAACAACCATTTTTGTTAGACTGAAATACATAATACTTGCTTGTTGTACTGTGGCCTACACACTGAAGGTAGGTGTCTAGGTTCTGTGCTGTAGGTTTAAGGAGCTACCTGTACATGTACGTACCTGTGTCATGAAACCTATGCAGTAACATTTATGCATATTTATTGGTGCATTCATGGGGAAAGGAAAGGCTTCAGGATTCTTGTTCCAGTTGCAAGTGTAGCCACCTATAACACACTACAGGTGAACTGGAGCATAACCACATGGCCTTTATTAGGTAACTGTTTCACATCTCAAGGAAACGAACAGACAACACTTTTTTTGTGAAAATACCAATCAAGAAACATAACTCTAGCCTAACAACACAGGAAAAACATGTCTGGAGTAGCTTAAGTTGCTTCTACTTCATGTAACTCCCAACTACTGTATGATGTCATGGGGTTCATGTGCAGTACATCATGATGATGACACTCCTACATTTTCATTTTGCTGTCTGGACTTTTTGTTATTATTTGTGATCGCTTCACACAGAGATGAAAATGACTTTCGATTTAAGTGATACATGTCCACTTGTTTTATTCAAGACTGCTTTACTTTGCTAAAAATAAGAAACATTACTGCTGAACTTAAAACTTTCAAAACATTTAATTGCATTGAGATCATCAGGAAATCTTCTACGAAGCCTCTGACAGAGCTTGAAATTTCAGGTCAGACCTCCTTCTAATGCTCATCTGAGCCAGAGTCTACAATTTAATACTTGAGTGGTCCATTGAGTATACATGAGAATACCTTCCAATGAACTACTATAGCAATGGCACAATGTACTGCATTAGTGAACAAGGGCCATACACATATAAACTGTAGTTCTGCTAAGGAAATAAACCATGCCACAGCTGATTGTACTGTGCTATACACAAGTCAGTCTGGGCCATACAAGTGTGACATGGGTGGATATAGGTGATCCCTAAATAATAATATTGGCCAGGGACTGTCAAGGATTGTAAAGTGACCGTCAGGAACTGTGAAAGGACTGCAACAACCACCAGAGACTGCCACAGACTGTAAAGTGATCACCGTTGACCACTGAGACTACAATCGCCTTGAGTGTGAGCTACTGTATGTCAGTACTATGATTATGAGTACATAGACACATCCAAACCTTTGGGATGTCCTTTGGCAATTCCTGGCAGTCACTTTACAGTCCTCAGTGGTTCCCCACTGTCCTCAGTGCTCAGTCACTTTACCATCCCCAGAAGTAACTAGGAGGTCATTAGCAGGACCAAGAAAGTGTACAGCTTTCCTTGATCTGAAGTTGAAAGATTGCCTACATGTGATGACAAAATATTTCACAGCCATATGCTGAATTAAGCACCAATTGCTTGTGCTGTACCAGCGACATACACCAATACTCAAACGTGTATCTCCGCATCATACTCAACTAAACCATAGGCATATCCATATTTACAGTATTCATTGGACGAATTACATCAGTGTGCACAATGTAGAAAGATAAGCATACAGGGGTTGTGTCACATCCCAGAAAGTGAGGGGATAAAATGAGTTTACAGATATGGGCTGTGTTACAATGTAGGAGTGGGTTCTGTTAACATGTGGTAAAATGTGAGAAATTTTGGCCTGTTTTGTAGTAGATATATGATTTTTTATGAGTTTATACATAACAGAAATCACGCCTTTTGTGTGATATGTGGTGAGAACACACAGCAACCAAAGCATGCAAAAACTTTTGGTGTATTTTGTTGGGGAAGAAATCTATTTCTACAGAACCTATAGCTAAAATGCAGTTTCAGATAATTATTAACAAAAATACCTCTCTGAAAAGTGGGGGACTGGTCCCCCATTCCCCCCTCCCCATATGGTACTGCCAGTGAACGTATACTGTTCCTTCATTTGAACTAGATTGTAATATATTGTCACTTAGCACAAACAACAACCACCCTTAAATACAAACACATGTGCGAAGAATATGAAATATTATATGACATTATTTTATAGGCCTATAATATTACATAATACATAACTTTATATAAAATATAATATAACAAAAACATATTTTTTCAGATGGGTACCCATTTTGCTCATTTCAGGTTCTGGTACCTGCTTGTTCAGGTCTGGTACAGTGATAGGCCCACTGCAGCTGGCTGGATACCCAAAGATTCAAAGACTGAATTTATGCTAATTGGCTCCAAATCTAACCTAGCCAAAGTGAGTGTAAATTCATTTCGAGTAGGAGAGTGCGTGCCAGTGCAAAAAGTCCCGTGTGTGCAAAATTTAGGGGTGTGGCTTGATGAACACTTAGACATGCAGCTACACATCACCAAGCAATGTCAAAAGGCGATGATGCTCTTACAAGCTATTCGATCTATTAGGAAGTGTCTCACTACTGAAGCCACTCTGAGCCTACTGCACGCTTTTGTGACGTCATGTCTCGACTATGGAAATAGTCTTCTAATTGGTGTTCCTAAAGTCCACGTGAGTAAATTACAGATGATACAAAATATGGCCATTCGTTGCTCGCACAACCTCAGTAAATATGTTCATATTACCTCCTATATTTCATCTGAGCATTGGCTCACAGTTGACAAAAGGATAAAGTTTAAATTGATGCTGATAAATGCTTACATAATCAAGGACCAAAATATCTCAATGACATGCTGATGAAAGACTTTAACACTATTCACAATCTCAGATTTAGCAGTGACACATTACGATTGGTAGTTCCACGCACCATTTCCAAGTCATATGGTGACCGGGCATTTATGGTAGCTGGGCCCAGACTTTGGAATTCCCTTCCATTTTCTCTTAGAAGTGTCACAGATTTTTCATTATTTAAAGCTAGACTAAAGACTTACTTCGGTACTAATTTAGAATCAGTGACCGGAAGTGACGTTTTTTCCTAAAACCCTTGTTTTTG
>VJOZ01020276.1:18218-40714 GCA_009801055.1 Stichopus horrens | reverse complement strand
AAAATAAAGAAAAAGTTAAGAGCAAACATAATCTTATCTTTTTGGTTTTTCAGTACACACGCAATCACTTTAATATTAACTGATATTTTGTACATTTCTTTCACTAGTGCTTTCAATATTTTGTGGTATCTTTTGATGTTTACATTTTTGATGATATTACCAATATTTTTAAGTTTTAAATTTTCTCCATTGCAATAAACAAACTGAATCAAGGCCATTTGTCACTGGTTTTCATATTGTAACATTTTTACAGTGAATGCATATGTGTTGCTCTTTCATAATTTCTCTTATCTTACAAAACACTGTATCGCATGAAGACATTGTTCATGATAACACCCAAGTAAAGTTTCATTCTGTTGTATTATATGAGGACATTCTTCATGATAACCTGTAAGTAAAGTTTCAATGTGTTGCATTATATGATCACATTATTCATGATACCCTCCAAATAAAGTTTCATTCCCATTTGCAGCGCTGCTTTATATCACAGGTTTCAAAATTTGTTGATCCAAACGTAGTGATTAATTGTCCATAAATATCCTAATATTTCTTTCCTTTCTTAGTTTATATTCAGTTTTACTGACAAGCCACAGGAAAGAACACATCCAGAGGTTTGCTGCCGAGAGTTTCGCTTTCCTCCTGAGGAAGGTCAAAGCTCAAGATGACTTCTTCACATTCCTCTTCAGAGAGCTCTCAAAGAATCCAGATGTAAGAGTTCTTGCCCTTCCTGATAACTTCCCAATCACAATGCCTACACCACTTAATGTACATGTTAAAAGTTTTTTTAGCCTCATCAAAAGTCTTGAAGGAAATAGATGATGTACTCTCCTGAAGTCACCCCCCCATCACTTCCCCACCCCATCTCTGATCTTATTCATGACTGGGCTGAGATTAGAATCAAATTTGTAGCAGATAGTAGAGTGTGCTATCAGGTCAGCTAAAGAGTTTGTGATAATCTGTAAAGAAATGTCCATTTATAGTCTTTAAGTTGTATGATATGCCTTAACCTCTGGAAAGTCGCTTTATTGAACTTAAATTTGTATAAAATTGACCGTTCAATTCCACCTGATGAAGGGGAAAGTAAATAATTATTTTAAATTGAAATATTATTTTGTATCTCTATTGCTCAATGTCTCTCTGGAAATAGTTGCAAATATTGTTTGGCTTCCATTACAGCAAGTGACTGGAGTTGGAAAACTATTTTTTGAGATGATGAAGAGCGTCAGGAAGCAGTTACACTCGTGTGCACCCTCTGTGAGTACAGTGAACCTTTTGTATTATTGTGTTAATTTTGCAAGTGATTCTTTCTTTGCATTTTCCCTCTGAAGTAAGTTCTTTAATGGACACACCGAAATGGAACCTTTAAGAGTAAATGATGATTACAGTTTATTGAGTTTGTGGATGGTGCAGACCCCTTGGTCAGGTGGATGACAGGGATAGTCACCCCCCCAAATTTGTGCACTGCCCCTGAACTTTTTGGGTTTGAGGAATTGTGCACATCTCATACAGTATGCCTATGGTCCCCAACATTTCTATTCCCCCCCGCAGGAATCTGACATGACCACGGATGGTGATTGTAGACCATTTTCCCAGAGATTATTTTAAAGTCCTGTTAATTTGCCTTTTTATTCCTGAAATATCATCTTAGATTTTGGTTTGTAATTAACATGTTCAGGATGACAACATTCTCTCCAAAATTTACTTCTTCTCTCTTCAGGTACTGAGTCTTCTTTTATCAAAGTTAAGAGCGGCGGATGGAGATGGTGCAGGCGAGGAGAAGTCACCGATAAATCGTGAGTTGGTCCATCGGTGTCTCTTAGCAACTGTCCAGTCCATCTGCAGATATGTCAATGAGGAATCTGCTCTTGTAGTGTGGCAGTGCCTTCTGGTGAGTTCATGGGATCACAAATTACAGTATCAAATATGTGAAGTTCAAGTTTGCTTGATCGGTGAGCATGTAAAATTTGGTCACATATGCAGCAATGAAGGATTTTTCCAGATTTTTGGCACAAATGTTCGTGCATTACTTGAAGTTGTGTACTGTACAGTCCTAACCCCTGCCTACTTACGGGATGGATAAATTACTGGAGGTGAAACGAATTTATCAATGAGACTGTTAGGAAGAACAATGGTTACTATGGATACCCAAACCAGTAACATTACTGTAAACAAAGTCCCAACCAAAAAGTGCAACCACAACCGGAAACCACAAGGATACATTAGACAGTTTAATTAAGTATGATTGTTGTCAATACAACAACAACCAAGTAAATATCACAACCAACAAAATAAATTAACAGCCAACTTAACGCAACCAACGGAAGACAAAGGAAAAGCAAAGTGTCATTTCATCCTGTTTTACAATCTCACCCAATAAATGTTACTCATATGGTAGCAAAATATGTTTTGATTGTTTTTGCATATTCTTGTAGGATGCTGCCAGTTCCGTTCACAACCAGCTTGTTCAAGTTTCCACTGAGAGGAAGACAGATGAAGCAGCGTGCCAACAGCTCTCCTTCGTCCTCCATTTGATGGAGAGTCTTGTAAGATATGGCCAGGGTAAACTCCTAACCAATCCTAAACAACTTGTCCAGGTGATATTTCATTTCTTGATCAAATTGCTCTGAATATAAAAATGTGTGGTATTTCTATGTCCCTCAACATCAGGGATGTTGTGAATTTTGACCATGGATACATGTGTGGCTGTCTGCTTCGATATTCCATAATTCTCCGGTGGTGGCAGAAAGTACTTAGTGACCAAGTTTTCCTGGATGAAATATTTGATATTATGTAGGATCTAAATGAGGTATTCAAACTTCCATTTTATTTTTCTGCCATACTATGAGGCTCTGATGTTTTTTATCTGAAAGTATCCATCAACAGTATTTACAAGCAACAATTATCCATCATTGTCCATCAACGGTATTTACAAACTTCCAAACTGTCAATCAGACCTGTGCAGGGTCACCCTCAGAGTCGACCTTCTGTTACAAAAACAGTTTATTTTTTGACAGAATTGCTGTCAATAGCTAAAAGATTGTCTGATTTGAACTTGTGAACTACTGTCAGAAATGTTAAAATAATGTTTTCTGTGTCTTTCTTTGGTCAGCTTCAGCAGAACCTCACTTCTGGGAAGGTCTTCTCTAACATCTACGGACAGAATATCCTCGACCTCCTGTCGGCGTTGCTCCTAGCCAAACGCTGTCCTCTGGGAATGGAACAGACTACCTCATTAGTCAGTAGTGTGAGTGTGTGATTATGAGGTAGAATTTGCTTGTGTCTGTCCAAGGTTAATAATGTGAAAGGGTCAATTATATAAGCTATAAGCAGATTTAAATGTGGAGGTTATTGTACATGTAGTTCTATTTTCATTCATTGTATTGTTAAATATTATATTTTAATAAAGAGACAATGAGATTTTTATGTAATCAAATTATTTGTTCATCTCAATGTAAGTGTTGCCTTTCTCTTTGTGTCTTCAGGTATTTACCAGTAACTTTCAAACCAGTCAAATTTTAGCTTTTTGCAGAGCTGTTGTGGCAATGGATGACTTTGAAGGGGTTCGTGAATCTTATTTATTTTTTGAACATTTTTGGTAACTTTTTTAAAGGTCATTCCTTTTAACTTTTTATTCATCACCATCAGTGAGCAGTATTTATTCTCCCTGGCATTCCTGTTATATCTCTCTTCCAGGTGTTTATGTTATTGTAACTTGTTAGTGGTATTTCTGTCTCTTCAAGACTTGCTTTCAAATACATTTATGTTTTTAATGTTCATTTTTCTCTTTCAGATTTTACTTCCAAAGTTGTTAGAATATGTCCACAAGCAAGTCACAACAGCAAAAACAACACATGAAGAATTAGAAATGATTCTTTTCACCCTAGTTGAACTCATCATGGTGAAATCACCCAGTCAGGTGGATCCCATAGCAATGACCTTTGACCCATATCCATTAGACTTCAGTATTGTGGTGGAAAGAATGTGAGTTGTTCTCATCTACCCATTACATTGAAAATTTGTTTCACTTTTCTCTGAACAGTAATCACCTCTAACATTGCTTAGGATCTGTAGTTTTCTTGTGAAAGACGCTAAATTAATTGAATCAAAATGAACCTTAGCATTTTTCTAACAGCAAATGCGTCAACCCCGTAAAATATACTGACAGGTTCAAAGTACACAGGAAATCAGAAAAGAAACACCTCAACTGCCATTGTGCAATAATTCCTACACAAAGTTGTTGTCGTTATTTTTACAGTTTTGCATCTGCCAAGTACAACCATAATTTCTGTGTAGTTCTGATTGCTTTTGAAGCAAAAAATGTAAAACAATTCTCTCCACCTCATACAAACTGGACTAGGTGTTGAATCCTAGAAAGAAGCAAAGGCTCTTTGGATAAAAAGGCTCAGCTTTATTACCTTTTTTATTCTAAGTATCTTTGGTAGGTCATGTGGATGCTCTTTACTGAATCTATATGTAAGATTTGAGTTTTTCCACCTCATTCCCAGGAAAATATCATCAAAGAGGAAAAAGAGGCAATCAAGAGCTGACGATTTAAATAACTTTCCAGATCACTTGCTGACGGCAGTGGAACGGTACCTGGATGGAGGCAGTACCAGACATTACATCTGGGCTGTGGTGATGTGTCTGCCTAATGTTAGGTGAGTGAACCAAACTGTACATGCTATCAATCAACTGACTTTATTCATAACTTGATATTGTATATCACATATGTAGTGATATGGTATCAATTTATTTTGTATACATACAGTGGTGTGCGTGTGCGTGTGTGTCATATTCCAAGTTTCTAATGTAATGTTCACTCATGTGCAATACATTTATGCCAAGCGATAGTGTGATTTGCAATTCTACCAGTGACACTGTGCTACTGCAGTGTGTGACAGTGATCAAAGCCCTTTTATGATCTGCAGTGGTGTCACATAATGCATATATGTTGTGTCCATACTGTATGATACAATTACAAGGCCTGTGCCATATGCAATAATGTCAGTGACATTGTGCTTCTGTGCTATGTGACAGTCTTGTATTGTTTCTATGTGTCACAGATTATTGCTCCTGTGCAGTGTTTAGTGATATCAGTGACACAGTGTTCCACAGTCACTGTGACAGAGGTCAAGGGCCCCAGTAAATGTGTGTTAGAAAATGCCTACATACTGTGTACAGATGTCGGTCAGTACCCTCCCTGTAACATGTTCAGGAATATCAGGGAGACTGTGTTTAAATATGTTCTAGCCGTCCATAATACTAAGCACTATTTTAGTTTCCTGTCACACTTGCATAGGTGTCACACATACTTTAAATTGACTCATTTTGGTGTGGCATGATGTGTAAAAGACATAGCCACCATTTCACAACATACTGTACAAGCCTTGCTATGATATGCAGTGATGCCAGTTTATCTATTTCATTGATGATCGTTGTCTCACACACTCAGTTTGTTAAGCCACAAAATGTCAATTCCGTTGTGTTTCCATTCAACGCCTCCCCAGGCCACTGGACAAGGAGAGGCCGAGCAAACTGCTGAAGAAATTGATCAGCAAGTTAGAAAATGAAATGACAGAAACAACCAATGAGAAAGGTAGGAACTAAAATCAAAATCACCATGCTTTACTTTTGTATGGAGAAATGTGATAATAGTGAAAAAAAGTGACAATATCCACATTTCCAAAGTTGCTTTTATTTTGCTTTTAATTATAAACTTTCTATTTTTAAGGTTTTAAGCTGTTCATCACTGGAAAGGTATTTTTGCAAGATTACATTGCTGTTTTTTATGTTTGAATCAGTTATCAGAGAGGCTATGAAAATTAAAAATGTTTATTGCTTCATCGGCATTAAAGGAGAAGGAAAGTCAGGCCTTTCGACAATGTTAGTTGAGAGACTAACGTATGGTAAACACCATCACTAATTTCATTTAAATAAGTTGATTGTTTCTGAAGATATTGGAATATGAATCTTCACAAATGTTAATCAGGAAGCTGCCAGTCTGAAATTGTGATGACATCACTGGACCACATGTTATAGGAAAGCTTTTGTTTTTCTTTATATTTCGTCAATATATTTTTGACAAATGCATACAGTAGATTCTAATCAGAGTTTTAATGATTTGATTATTGCATGATAGGCCTCAGTAATTCATCCCAAATGTACGCAAGTGTGTGTAGATTTATGGAGATTATAGCTAAGGAAACAAAGAAAAGACATTACAATTTCTGCTCTGAGTGGTTATGTGACATCATAATTTGACTTACTCGAGTGGGTTTACATTCATATTAGGGAAAAATGGCAGTGCAATTCCCTGAATTTCAAAAGTGTGTAACTCTGATAGGAAACAATATCTCTGAATGAATCTTTGAGATGTTTGTCAAACACTTCTGCTGCAATTTCATAAGTTTATTTTCAGAGCCTTCCTTCTTTCTTAATTCTGTTAATTCCTCTTTGGTCAGAGAAGTGGGTATAACTTTTTCAGCTTTTCTTTGTCATTTGCTTCACAGAACTAGATGTAATCCAGTACGTCCTATCCTCCGCTGTTCGTGCATTTCTCCGCTGCAGTGAACCAGAGAAGATTTTGGGTCTTCAGGACACCATCTTGAGATTCTTGAAGTAACTTTTCCTTTTTGTGGTTTTTGAATTCTTTGCCCAAAAAATTACTCTTCTTTTCGTTCTGTAAAAGTTTAGAATTTGTGATCAAAATGAAAACTCAAAAGGTAGATCTCAGAATTCTGAGACAAGTAATTACCCCCCCTTAATCTAGTCTTCAGCTTGGTGTGTATTGCTTTGGTCCTGCACTTACTGTACAATTGTGTGCATTAGACAGTGTCATCACTTGTAATCTGTTGCTATGGTTACTTGATAAGTAGCTGAATGCACAATGTTAGGGTGGAAAAGGGAGTGGGGGCAGCGACGCAAAGAGTAAGGATTTCACCATTCTGCATGAAAAGTAACCCTTTCTCATCAATTTGATTTGATTTAGTTATCTTTTCATGATGCAGTTTTCTCTGTTTTGGTATTCTTCAGATCTTTTCCTGCATCTGAACATATATTACTGGCAACCGAATCTTGGTACAACAAGGCCACGACCTCTTCGATTGCAGTCGACTTCAGCAAATTGAGGGAACTCTATCACATATTGCAAGAGAATCTGTGTTCACCGAACTCTAAGGTAAAACTTACTACCGTTGATGGACATTAAGAATAATAATAGAACTTGTCCCTATAGAAAGGTTTAATTAATGTACAAAGTGAAAAAATAAGAGCAAGGAAAGAAATGAAATCAAAATTAGTACGACAGATCAAGTGTTTATTGTGATGTTAGTAAATGGATTGTCAAATTCTTACATTCTCAGTTTCAGGCCTCTCATGGAAAGCCTTGCACACCCTCATCGGCATTCACTTCTCAGGAAAATAAACTTGCATATTTTAAAGCTTTGAAAGTATTACAGAATGTCCTTTGTTCACTGTATGTATTGCTTGTCAATAGATTTAAAATCTCAGCACTGCCTTTTATCTTATTTCTTTGTTTCCTTGAAAGGTGAGACTGCTATCCCTCAGAATCCTGGCACACATTCCTGTGACATTACCGGAGCTGCCAGATGTGGTAAGTTACGTCGTTAACAAGTTAACTGGGTATGACAACTGTAGTCCTCATGTCCTGACTGTCATGCACCATGTATTAAAGACAAGTACTCTTGTCTTGTAATATATGCACTAAATTGTGTCACGTACCGCCCATTGGGTCACTGAGACATGCCTGTAGAGATCGTTCGCTGTGTGCAACAAACTTTTTTCAGTCTTTTTACTGTTTCATGTACTGAGACATTGACCAAGTACGTGGAACATGGAAGTCATTAGAACGAGCTGCTACACTTAACAGTTTATTACTGCAAGGGCCATGTGTGTTTTCTATCAAATTTCATTCTTGCAGTGGTGACTTCTATTCAAAATGAGCAGAATTATTTGATTAAATAAACTTAGTAAAGTTTATTTGTTTTGAGTTTTGAGTCTGAGGTGGTGACTGAGAAAATGAGGAATTGGAGGGTTGTTCAGGGGCAAGTGATTTTGAAAGAATCCCTTCAACCCCTGCAAATGAGATAAAGACAGTGTAATTGTATGGCATTTATTTGTAACCAAAGGAGGAAAAAGATTTTGTTGGCATATTTTGTGTTACATATTTACAGCATATTTTTTCTCCAGTATGAAGTCAAAACATTCGAAAAAGACATTTGTGGTAAAAGTTATGATATTTTAATTCTAAAGTTAACTTGTTAAGTAACCACAAGAAGAGGTTCCAGTCAAATATCTTTACTTACACACACTAAAAAAATAAATCATGACCTATACCGCAAATTATGCAAGGGAGGGAGATTCATACATCCCCATTCTGGCTATTAAGATAGCATCTAAACAAGCATCAAGCAAGCCATTATTTATGTTAAAATCTTTGCTTGTTATTGTTTGTTGTGGTATACAATACAGTTTTCTTTATGACAGTGTCTTTTCACTGCAAAATTTTCCCTTTTGGAGTAAAGGTTTCAGCTGTTGTCAAAAATTAGGAGACCTGGGATGATGTTGTAGAAACATTTAATAAAGCAAAGTTCAGGAAATAATAAAAGTATTGAAACTTGCTTAACAGTTTTCAGATTTTTGGGTATGTTTTCTCACCAAATCAGTGGAAGCCTGAATGTTGCATGTACAAAATCTGCTAGCCGATATTTGTATAGTAGTTAGATAATGTTGTGTAGACAAATGAGATGTGAATACAAGATCGATTAGAAGATTTCTGTTTTGTTTGAATGATACGTCAAACCTGATTCTATTTATTGCGTCACTTTAGTTGATCGGAAACTTTGATTTTTTCTTTCCTTTTACTTGCCATCGATTCCTGAGATGTTAATATCTTATTTGTCTTGCAAAAGGTTGATTTTCTTAGAGTGAACATAAAGAGGAATATGCAATCGTAATAATTGTTTCTTTTGAACCTTACAGCCAACTGATCCAGTTTCGGTGCTCGAAGTTTGTCTCAGGGCAGAGGAGGTGCCGCTGTCGCTAGACACCTACCGTGAAAAGTTGATGCACCTCAGAAAACTAGAGCATGAAGCCATTACCATGTCGGGCTTACCGACAGATTTGGATTGCTCTGAGGTAAGCATTAAATTTGAAATCAGAGTAGAGAAAGGAGAGTGTGAGTCATGCTTTTGTGGTTATGTCAGCAATGTGGCATTGTTTGCAAACATTCAGAGCAGCACAGATTTTGTAAATGTTCGGAGTAAATTAAATGGATGGTTGTTAAAGAGTAGTTACAAGATCATTCATCAACTACAAACTCAGTCTTGGAAGAATTCACTCTTTGATACTAAACACATTGTCTCAAATGCTCTAGCACACAGACTTGGTGTTTAGTAGAGTGGGTTATTTCTTTTCCGTACATACTTGGGATGAATCCTCAACTCCTATTGGCCCATTTCAGTCAGGTGACTGTGGGTTATCTGTTAATAAACCATGTGCATATTCCAAAGTCAATCCTCTGCAGATGAATGCAATAAAACTGTAGTTACAGTATTTTTTTTCATTCTGCTATATCTTACTCAATACAATAGCTAAAACCAAGAGTAGTAGTGACAAAAACGTTCGACTTGAAGTTGGTAAACCTAACGTTAGCTATAGACTTAGGGCCTCCAGCGGAAATGTAAACTGTAAATCTACCTAATAACAACAATGAGAATGTCAGCAGTAATTCTTCTGATGTTAAGCTTACATCTCTGAACTTCAAAATTGTTAAAGCTTATGCAGCATATTTTGATAACCTTTGAAATTTGATAGCCTACCAAAATGAGCTTTCCTTCTTTGTTGTTTCTATGGAGAAGTCCAAAATCAATTCCTTAAGCAATAAAATTGTAAGGATTGCTAAGGACTTCCATTGCCTTCATACAACTGCCAGATGAAATATTCTGGAGGAAAAAGAACTCCAAAACACAAAGAATGTATTTAGGCCTATTGATGATTTCTTTATTGTCTTTCGTAGTCTTTCAGTTTTTTAAACAATGTTTGGATGTCTATTTATTCAAAGTTGTTCACCCTGCCACTGGCTACCGGCTGTTGTACGTAATGCATCATTTTACAAATTTTGAGGTAACTGTGTCATTTGGATTGGAATAATGTCGAACTGTGATTGCAATTCTTCCCACATTCAAAGTATTTCTTCATTTTGTTATTTTTATTTACAGGTAGCTCTCAGGTATCTCATAGGGATGCTTCATGTTAACCTACAGTTGCTATGGGAACCAGTCATTGATCTAATTAAGTGAGTATATATCTGCACAATGAATAAAATCTAGTCAAGAGAAACAGTAAATTTGTGCTGTATCACAATGTACTGTATGCTACATTTTTCAAAGAATATAGCCATGCAATACGTAACCAAAAGTGTGCATTGCATCTCAAAGATGATAATAAAATTTGAGATGTGATAGAAAAGAAAGCAAGTGGGGAATGTGTATATGCCTCTGTTGTTAATTTAGGTTTAATAGGCCGTACTTGTACAAATATTGCAAGTATCATGTTTTCCACTGCCAAGAAGCTTCAGTAGAGTGAAGTATTCGTTTTTGGTATGTTTGATCCACTTGTCAATTGGGCAAATTCAGGACAAACATTCAAATATGTCAGCTTAATGTGAATCATCATGTAAGGCAATTGTGATACCTCATAAAGATAATAATAAAAGTTAATGAAGGTAACTACATATATATAGCACATGCAGCCAGTGGTACAATTTAACTTCTCGACATGCGTTAAGACATTACCTCTGTTCATTGGAACCACGCTCCCTGTGACAATCCCAGAGAGTAAGTAGGCAGCCATAAAGATACCAGTTGTACTCAGGTCCCTCGGAGGTTCCCCTTTAGTACCCGGGAAAAGAAGAGCAAGTTGAGATCATGAATACCTTGTCCAAGAGTATTGAATGGATTCAGACCCATATATCCAACAAATTACTACCCTTTATGACCTTCGTACAGCATGTTGTATAGGATGGTGCATTCCAGACTGTGCTTCTATCCTGCATTGCAAACAATGGTTTCAATGTATTTGTTGACATGTTTGTGTCAATCAAACACTCAGGTAAGTGCTTTGCGTTTGTCTCCTTCCTCTAATTTGAAACTCCTACAAAATTTTGTAAAGCAGAATACATTGGGTCAAAGACCACAGTAGTGTTTTGTATTGATCTTATATTCCAATGATCACCCCAAAAAAGAGAAAAGCTGGTCGGTAGGAGATCCATTATGGTTTTTTTTTTACTATATTTACAATCAGAATTTGTCAATGTTTCCATCAATAGGTGAACCAAGGTTTGTTATCATGAATATCCAAACCTCTTTCGATCTCATGCAAAGTATTTTCATCCGTTCTGCTTCAGGTCCCATGGTTACGGCATGGACAAAAATAAGTTCTGGTCAGTTTATCATCCTGCGCTACTGCAAGCCTCTGCTGATGTGAGAATGTTCAAACCCCATACTCGTCGAGGGGTCAGCAGCAAGTCTTCGCCCGTCACAGAGAGGACCAAACCTCAGTGTCTGTCAGACTTGTTGGAGGAAGCGATGAGAGCTGGACAGAAAATTTCAGACCGCCCAGATCCGATCAATTTTAGAAATCTTCTGTGGAAAGCAATGGGTGCATTTCCTGATTGTGTTGAGAAAAAGACAAGAGATTTGGTACCGATGGTCTTAGACTTTGTGAAGTAAGTGGAAGGAAAGACACACTGCCCCTTTATAATTGGTAGTTTTTAATTATTTCATAAATAATTTTAATGATATGCAAAGACTCTGGATAGGTCGACCTGTCATTGCTGTTTTATAGAGTGGCAATGCTCACCATTGGACAAAGAAATGTTAAAACAGTGTTCAGCTCTTCAGTCAACTCTTCCCGTAAATTAGTTGCTGTGTCTGCCTCTTATCCTTCCAGGAGTGAATACAACATCAGAGAATCTTTCTTGGCTCCATCTCAAAATATTGCCAAGAGGAAGGATGAAGAGGAGGAGCGTGACCCGGATGAAACAACCGAAGAGCTCGAAGTCGAAACAGAAGATGGAGCTGGAAAGAGAGTGACATACTCGAAAACAAAGTTGCAAAAGTGAGACATGAAACCTTGTCATCACATTACCTGTATTCAAATATACTCATGTTTATTCATTAATCTACTCCTTCCATGGACAAACAACTTCAACAATAGTTTTCTCCCTTCTCCTGTTTTTTTTTTTCCTTTTTTCGCCATCTAAATTATCATCGTTTTCTCTTCAGGTCTCTTGTGACACAACTGCAGCTTTTCAGTAAATTCAGAAATCCCAAGGCATTCTTTCAGGAGAGCAAAATGAGGGAGCTGTTTTTCCGGGTAAGTTGTTATCACCTTGTATCTGAGGATTGTAGTCGGAAGGCCGATCTACTTCATTGGTTCTTCATAGCTCTGTTAGTGTTGGCACCATTTTTGTATGCAATTAAAGAAGTCATTATCCAATACTCAAGTTTGCTATCCATATTCTAACTGAAGTTCATTACATACATGTGGCAATATTCAGGATGTATGCTTAACATATTTGTATACACAAGATATGTGATGTTATGTTAACACAAAAGTGTCATGTAATGACTTATTAATAAACTCACAGCCTTACATTCCTTTGACACTATACTCGTGGATGTGAGAAGAATGCTTCCCCATTCTAAATGGTCCTTTCATTTAATGGAATGCAAAATTTCCTGAAATTCAGATCGGCATTCCCTAAAATTTCCAATAAAGCATGTGTACAAAAGTTGCGGAAAATTGATCAGAGTAAATCGTTCAATACAATCCTGCGTTATTGATGAATACAAACACGATACAAACCAAAATAAAGTGCAGGGGAAAGAATTCCCTGAAATTAAAAAAATGAGGAATGATTTCCTTCAAATTTCCTGAAATTATTGTGCTTCCTAAAATTATCCTAAAGCACCATTATTTCCTCAATTCTGGGTAATTTTTGGTGACAAATGATAATAATTGCTGTACTTTCAGGGCCAACAGAATATTGGTAAAATATAATAGTATAGTATGCAAGATTATGCATTCTCTAGATTAACATATTAGCTCTTTTTGTCTTATCCATTCTTTTTTTTCCAGCTTCTCTCTAGTCCCCATGCAGCTGTCCAGAAGGCTGCTCTGGACTGCTTAATGACATACAAGTTCAAGTACCTACAGCCTTACACCGACCAGTTTTCTGGACTGATGGAGGACAAATCCTTCTCCGAGGCTCTCCTCCTCTTCAACATAGACGAAGAGTCCGGTCTAATCGAAGAACAGCACCGTGAAGGCCTCCTGCCGGTTCTCTTCAGGTGCAGAAATTTTGTGATAACTTGGAAGCTGAAATTATGCTAAATCTTGCTTTAATATAGTTTAAATGACCAGTTTTTGACCAGGGAAAGCAAAGATTCAAAGCACATGGGCTATATTGCAATGTGGCTGAATTACTTGTAACACTCACCGTCTATATTCGTTTCAGAATACTTTACGGCAAAATGCTGAGTCGAGCGGGTGCCGGGCCTCAGGGTAAGAGCGGAGTCGGATACAGACGTTCCCTGATTCTGAGGTTTCTGGGAGGATCAAAAGAGACAGAGATGAAGATCTTTCTGGACCTCCTTTTTGAGCCATTTGCTGATCTTCTTGGTGGTAAGTCGATGGTAAAATCTTGTTGCTAGGGACAGGTACTCATGCCAGAAGGGACTTCACACTTGGATTTTGGAATGTTTTGGGGACTGTCTTTGGGAGGTCACAGCGTTATGATTTGTAAGAACTGTCTCAATTTGGTTTTCACATATGACAAAAAACACCCAATGTTGTTAATCTGAGTCTGTCTTTTTGATCAATGTCAATTGCGTGGTGTCTTCTTAAAGGGGTATCTTGACTTATTTTGTAAAATTCACTTAAGTTTCTTTACACACCTGTCAATTTTCCATCACATACGAATAAGAATGATTAAACTTGAGAAGATCAACCACACACAAATGAACATTCGTGAGTAATTAATGATTGACAAATGTCTTTTTGTTTCACCAATATAATAGGCATTCTTATCACAAGACATTTGAATGAGTAAATGACATTTGCCTTCAGATCAAAAGGAGTATGATCTTTCAGAGAAAAATAATTGCCAACTTTAAATGTTTTGAACATTGCCTGAAGAGGAACATGTGAGATGTTGGAAAACATTCGCATTTCAAAGTGCTTTCCAAGAACTTTCTTGTCTGTATCTGTTCATTTATGTGGTTTTATAACTGTGCAACTCTTCAAAAGTTGATTGAATCTGGATTTTGAAACTTGTAACCAGACACCTTTCATATTAGTAGAAATGCACATACACACACTATAGTCACCTACAAGCCTGGGTTAGAAAATTGCAAAGGTTTGACAGTTTAAATAATTATCGAAAGTGAATTTTGAGTAACTTTGCTAATATTATCCCTTAAGTTAAAAGATGTTTGATAGGTAGATGCAATAAGATGTTTTTTGTGGGACTACGTTGCCTTTTAAGCTGTCTTCCAATATTTGCAAAGACTTTCTGTGCTTCGTTCGATCCATTCATTTTCACCATGCAGTATTTCTCATTGCAATTAAGTAAACTTACAGCAATAGCTTTCAGTAAGAATGCATTGAACATGTTATGCAGTGGGAAATGCATTTCATTTGCACAGAGAGAGTTAGCAAGCCTGAATGCCATGATGAATTAGGAGATAGCAAAAAGTAGTCAGAAAACTTTCTTCACTGCTCTACTCCACATGTTTGGCTATGTCTGTGACAACTAATATTCCCTGCCATATGAAATAGAGCTCAAGAAAACTTAGGGATTTGATGGTCGTATTGACGATGTTGTTATCTAAATCACTGTCATTATTGATGTGACCTATAGTATATATTTTGGTGAAAATATATATATGCCACTTATCTTTTGTGGTTGTGTGGTCTCAAAAATAAACAGCAGAATTTTTCAGTGATTGTTATTTGGTTTGTGAACAGTTTCACCTCTTCAGATGCATCGTGACCTGAACTTTCTTTTTATATTTTTCCAGAGAGCTGTTCAGCTATGTTGAAGAATTCTCTGGCAAAGTTAGACACGTCTGCCGTCATCCCGCTGAGACGGCAGTACAGGTGAGTGATGTCAAACTGGGCTTGTTAATAATTATTGACATGTTTGGAATTCCTGAAAACACTACAAAAAAGCAAATGTTTACGGAAAAGTCTCAGAATTGTAAAGTGAGTTCAAAAGTTTCAGTATGTTCTTGATACATTGAGTTCTCAAAGCTTGTTGCAAATAATTATAGAGGTACTTGGATTCCCAAACTGATAAAGAAGCATTGGAATGTTTTATTACGTCTCTGGTCAATTCTGCACATCACTCAATGATTGTGATTGTCATAGCAACAGTGCAAGAATGGAACCACATATATCAAAAGATATCTTCACTGTATGAGGGTAAATGGTTTCCATCAAAGGCCTGTAATTTGAATTTACACACTGGTTATGAGCTGTAACATATACCTTTGTTTCTATCTGCAGCATTGTGGAGACATGTGGAATATTATTCAGTAGAGTGGGGCATCTGATTGGTTCTTACACTACGACCATTCTGCATATATTAATCACTATGGTAGCAAATTGCAACACCCTATTGGACAAGAGAGATCAGGTGAGCATATTAAAAACACCAAGTGAAGCATCCCATGTATCAAAGGATGCCTTTAGGGTTTGAGAAATTTTCTGCACATGTCAGACGTGCTCCCTTGCTAGTTTTGATAGGCTCAATGAGAGTATTCCACTGATAGAGTCTAATGACCAATTTCAATTATCACTTACTGTCGGCTTTTAGAATATCGTGCTAAGTACTTGCAATTGATATGTTTTGGTGGGGATATTTCTTAATGTTGGACTCAAAACTTTGTTTTGTCATCGACTTTCATTTTTGGCAATCTTAAATTATAAGCATGCATAAAAAAGAAAACATGCCAGAGCAATAAATGTGAACCTTGCATTGAATAGTCTCTGTGACTGTTACACATGTGTATTGATGGGGAATGGTCCAGTTCAACCATTGACGGAAGTTCAGTACCATTTAGCTATTTTTTGTTTTCTTGGTTGTAATAAGAAACCATTCTACACCATCCTAATCATTTGTTCAGTTGCAACCGTACGCCATCAAGCTGTTGAAAAATCTGAGACAGAGCCTCATCAATCGACTGGAACAGTTCTTCGAAGTCTATGAGGAGTATGCCTTCACGACAGAGGAGATTGATGCCCTCTTTGATGGAGCCGTCTGGCCTCAGCTTGATAAACTCCCCAACGAGGGACTGGCGGGACCAACTCCCTTGTTAAAACTATTCCACCAATGGAGTAAGCAGCCCAGGTATGCATAGTGGTGTGGCCCTTAGTTAAAATGTCCCTCAGTAATCAGAGAGTTGCAGAGAAAGATGATCTGTGTGAATGTCTGTACACACCTAAGATGATCTTTGTGAATGTCTGTACACACCTCTTGAAAACATTCTTGAGCTGAAATTGTCGAACCAAACTTTATTGGTCTGTGAACATGTTCACCAAATATGAGGTCATTAGACAAGCGAACTTATCATATCTTGCTCTTTTAACATTTTCCAATCTTAGGTTTCTTCATAACTACCTTTGTGTTGCATTGACTATCTTTAATAAGATGGATACTTTTATCACCCAATCACTGATACTTTTCCTGACATTGTTCCATCTAGGTCCCACATTTTCTCTGCTAACACCACTGTTGTTATAGCAACCTGTGCCCCATCCCAGGATGAATTGCAGTACTCTTGTCTGCTCTGCTTGCCCCACCAATTGTTGTCCCACCAATTGTTGCCGTGGTAAAAGACATTATATTTATCACCCAATCTTTACTGCTTTTTTTTTTTGGTATATTGTCTCGTCAAGGCTCCACGTTCTATTTGCTAAACACCACCATAATCAAGGTGACCTGTACGCCATCCCAGGATGCATTGCACTACTTTCGTCTAGTCTTGCCGCCCAACCGACGGTTGCCATGGTAATGGACATTGTATACAACTTACTGAATGTTGTAGAAGATCCTGATCCAAATGAAGATGATGCTGCCCTCATTGTTAATGACCTCATTGACATGTCAAAGGTCAAGGTTTCCACTGGAGAAGGTAACTTCTTTCTTTTTTTGAATTTTATGTTTATTCCAAAGTGACAAGACCAACTTCAGTTGATTTCAAATCAGTGTAACACAATAGCATGCTGGACTGGAACTTTGTTCGTGGGTGGATCACTACCCAGCTTCTGAGGAGAGAATATTGGACACAATTAGAAAGTTAGGAGGGCAGTCTACAAATGTGATCTTAGTTTGGCAAAGATTGGTTAGAAAAGTTAATCATGTTAGTCATTTTTCTCATGTGATGCTGTAATAACTTTAGTCATTAGATTGTTTGACTTCATCAAGATCTCCCATCTGGTTATGTCGTCTATTCTTTTCTTTTAGATTTCTATGTTTTTACCTTCACTAGTGTCAATACAACCGTTGTCAACAGCCTGAATGGATTTGCACTAATACTAGTAACTTTTGTAAACTAATTATCTTTTTGACAGTAGTGTTTGTTCAATGAATTGCAGCTAAAATTGATATGAAATTCAGTAAACTTTCACCGAACCACTCAAGGAAATAACAAATTGAATGTGAAATGGAAAAGTTGACTCATTGCTGTCTCCCCATTTTTGTTTTCTTCAGAAGATGCATCGGTCGGTGTCCGCCTCATCCATCCCTTCGTATCTCAGATTCTCCAGTACCTTAAGTCCGCTGTTAAACCAAGGAAGTCCAGAACTGCACTTCCGCTCAAGGAGATAAGGCTTCTGTCAAAGTAAGTATAATATTTTATTTTCTAGATAGTTTTGCTCTGTTTTGAAATAAAAAACAAAAATTGGGAGGGGGGAATCATTTGTTAAAAAATTAAATTGGCACTTAATGGTTGAAACCTTCAGACGCGCCTCTTCAAAAAAACGCAGCTTTCGTACCTCACGTCGTGTCCAACGTATTTTGGAAATGTTACCACAATGTCAATCTGACAGTATTTACCTTGCGGCATAAATGTATACATCAGACATCAGGAATGTGTGCATAATAAATGAAAATGAGGCAGTTAGGTATGGTGACAATGTTTGGACTGATCGATACGCAAGGTGACTAAAACTGTAAAATACTGAAACCATTGAGATCGAGACCTCTTTACACTTAGCAATTATATTTCCAATAAGGCAATGCCCCTCCAATAGCTACAGTTTTAATGTCTATTGTGACTTTTATTTTTTTATTTATTTTTTCAGGTTGTCATCGTTTGTTGATGATCCTCTCCAATGCACCAATCTCATTTCACTTCTCCTCCCATATTTGGACAAAACCAAAGAGAAACATGAGGTATGATTACTGTTACCATAGCAACATCATCTTTGAGTATTGCAATTCATGTAGCTTGCTGTGTCATTTTATTGTCACAAATAAGTATTCTAGTTTTTAAAGCATATCTTTCATTGAATTAAAATAGATGTTAGTTGCATTATCTTACTGATGCACCATGGGTAAAGGTAGACTAAGGTAGCAATGATAAGCTATGCTTAGTCAAGGTAAACTATTCGATTAGGTTGCAATGGTAAGCTTTGCATTGGTAATATGATCTTGGCTAAATAGCAATGCCGAACTTACTGAATTTAGATAAGATAGGGCAAGGTAGCAGTGACAAGCTATGCTCTTCTTAGGTACGGTGTAGCACCAGGTAAAGAAAGCAATGGTAAGGCAGGTAAGCTCTGTTATCTGTAGGTAAAGTGAGGTAGGTAAAGGTAGCAATGATAAGCTACGCTTAGTTAAAGCAATATATAATTAGGGCAGCAAATGGTAAACTGTGCTATGCTTATTGTAGGTAAGATAAAGTAGGTTAAGGTAGCAGTGGTAAGCTATGCTGTTCTTCAGTAAGCTAAGCTTCCATACCTCTTCTATTTTTCAGGACATTGAAGTGGACATTTTGAACACAGTGAAAAACCTGGTGATCTATGTTGATGATTCGTCTCAGTTTATGAAGTAAGTGAATCATGTTTACACTCATTGAAAGCACCAGGTTGTTTCAGACAGTCTGACCTTCCACATAGTTTGGTTCTGGTCACAAATCAACAAAACAAATAGCTTTCTCGTGAATGGACATAACAAAGATTGTTGTGACTTTTACATTGTTTTTATTTACTGTAAATGTTATACAATGTAAACTATATCCTTCAATGCTTACAAGCTGTTGTGTATCTCATGTGAATTCACATTAAATATGTCATACAGTATCCTTCCATGCTGTTAGCAAGCCTTCAATCAAACCATTCTAAATTTTATAGCCTCCTTTAGAATCTTTCATTACATTTGAAATGAGCAAAGGGGACTTGAACAAACAATGAAGACACATCAGTATGCATCTGCACATTTTGAATGTATGTTATTCCTGAGTGCTGTGGCTAAAGCACATACTTTCCTTTGCAATGATGTCCATAAATACTACAATCCTTTCAAGCTTTTCAACCAATTTTACAAAACTTTCTAATATTTTGTGAAACATTTGAAATTTTACTGAGTGGTATGTCATGAACATTGTAGTATTGTAGAAGATCTCTATCAACACACAAACACACAATGATAGAGGTGGGGTATAGAGCTTCTTTTAATTTGCTTGAATGTACTGTATATGTATATATAATATATGAAAGAGCAGTCATAATTCCTTTCTCAAAGTATCCAAAAGTTTGCTTATATTAAAACTATCATCACATCTTAATTACTTTCCTGTTTTGTGTTCTCTCTGCATAGCAAACTCTCAAAGTGTTTCCAGCGTCTTTCGTCCAGGAATTCGCGACGAGTGCTGTGTGACGTTGTCGTTGCCATGTCGACCAGGATTCCGGAATTGAAAGAATCTGCCAAGTTCGTGCAGGATTTGAACTCATGGGACAAGAAACGTCTGGATGAGCCCGACTACTTAAAGCGGATCGCTGCATTTAAACTGGCCAATGAGAAAGTTGATAACATGAAGGTTGTCCATGTGACCTTTATGTCTCTGATGTTGGACAATGCCTTCTACTTTGTTTTAAAGGTAAAGCTATGTGTAGCAACTAACGGATATTTCCTGTTTGTACTTTTGGTGATCCCAGCATTGTTATTTCCCAGTACCTGTAGAACTAGTGTCAGGATGTTGCGTGAAAATTTGGAGCACTATATTAGCATTGTATGAGCAAGTCCACGCTTTTTCCCTCATAGTGGTGAATGCAAAAATGGAGGTTTCCAGGATTTGCTAATTTGATATTACTCTTAATGACGAATGATGTTTAGTACAGTTTTTCATTTAAGCCCAATGCCAGTTGGTATGTTGATCAATTATGTGAAAAGAAAGCATGAATGAAAACTTTGGATCTACACACAGCATTATAGAAGTACATTTGCAGCAAAACTGATAGAGAACTGATAATGAAGTGATATTCATTACTATGTGGAAAGAAACAAAATGACATTCGTCGTTGTGCATCTTGATATTTGTCACTTCACCAAAAATGTGAGAAAAAGTTCTCAGTTTTGGAAAGGAAATACATTAAATGTGAGTACTGTGCAAATGTCAATGAAATAGCAAATGTTCTGTGTTGTTGACAAGACTTTTTGCATGGCTTTTGTCCTGCTTAGAATAATCAGCAATTCCGATAAGACTCGGCCGAAGGGAATGGCATCTTAAAAGTACTCGCTGGATAACAAAATTTGATACTTTAATTCTGTCTTTGATTCATGTTTCAGATGGATGAAATGTCGATGCGAGACAACAGCAGCCATTTTCTAATAAACTTCATCAAACGTTCATCAGTGATGGAATCTTGCAGAGGAGCTGTCGAGAATCTCATCCACAGCAAATACCTGGCATCTTTGAAGGAAGGGGTCAAGTCCAGGAAAGAGGTATTGAGTTGCAACAAAGACACCAGTGATGGAAGATTAATATAGAAATATCACAATAGTTTTCAGATCTTGTGATCGTTCAATGAAAACTGAAATCTTTTCGTAAACAGGTGTAGAAAGGTGTCCTTATAAAAATGTATCATTTATCTTAGATGTTGTAATCTGGAGGAAATTCTAGGTGATTTTATGTTTTTATCAGGATTTGTGATCTTTTAGTTGAATTACCCCACTAAATTTATATGCTCTGAATGTTTCACATTTTTTGTAATTTGAGATACATGGGAAGCAGTTCCCCTCATAGTCACTTAAGTCAAAAATGTTCATCCTCTGTTCAGAATAATTTTGATAATGTCAAAGAAACAGCCAAAACTAACCAAGGCTGAGAAACATACAAAACAACATGAGATTCAAATTACCTATGTTAAACATTGAACCATTGCTTATACTCCTCACTGATATGTCACCAAACATAACAAAACTTAAATCTTAACTCTGTTGTTAAACAGCATGATACCAGCTTTTGAACACTCCAGTAATGAAACAATATTTTCTTTCAGAGTGTCCGTCATGAATGCGTAGCCATCCTCTCGGAGGCGGTCAGGCATTTCCCTCATCTGGACGTGTTCAGCAAGATGACAGCCCTGCATGACAAGGACAATGAGAAAGACTTTTATGAAAACATTCGCCACATTCAGGTAAAAATATTTGAACATTTAAGGGGAGCCATTCTTAGAGCGAATGCTTGATGAATGCGAGTATGAACAATAATTCTTTTTTTTTNNTTTTTTTTTTTTTTCTAGCCACTATATGAACAAAAAACTTGGCCCTCAAGAAATTTTTGCTGCTGCTATGGAAGGCTATTGTTATGTGCATGTGTGTGTGCAGACTCTGTTCCAAGACTGTCTTATTAACTTGACTCACAACAACCTGTGGTCACTAGGCTTTGAAAAACTTTCAACAAGTGAACAATTGGATTTGTCTGCCAACTAGTTTTTGCTATAGCCTACTTTCACTCAGATAAGAAAACATTTAGCCCAACTGGAGTATATATTTTCTGTGTGCCATATTCCCTTATTCTAGCTGGAGTTGTTTAGCTGTATCTTACATACGACTAATTCTGATGCCACCTCACTGATGTCTGTGAATGTGTTTTTTAGACATATTAATGATGATTGTTACTATTGTGCAACGTTGTCAGACTCTCATACCTGTCTGTTGATCAGTGTGTTCATTGTTAAATTCTTTCTGGTCATGTCTTGGGACCGAATGTCAAATGTTCATACTGTGTGTCTGCAGTTTACTTAAAAGTATCTCGTGTAGCATTTCTCCATTTGCGTTCTTGCTGACACTGCTAGTGAACAAAGACTTGATGCACTTTTTTTCGTTTCCCTGAGAAACAACCTCAATGTTCTCCTTTGTGGACTTAGGGGGGACCTAACCCCAGAGTAAAAACTACTGCCCCCCC
>VJOZ01020262.1:0-10136 GCA_009801055.1 Stichopus horrens | reverse complement strand
TTTTTTTTGTTTTTGGTTGAAACTGATAACTGCTTAGTTTTTTAACTTTAATATATTCGGATAGCAGTTCTTAAGCATTTCATTTTTAAAAGCACGAACGAATTGCTTTGTGTGTTGTTTAGCTACATCTAGTTCTACTGTGGATTCTTGTGTGTAGACTGGTTCACTCGGTCTAGCTCTACGTCCTTACATGGTACCAATTTTCATATCTGCACTTTTACATATTTTCATCACTGTTGCTTCATCTCATAGTAGTTGTAATTCGATAGTTAAATTTCTGTTGTATTTGAAAAGAAACTTGAATTGTAGAAAGAATCTATCGATGTGATAGTTCAATGTACATAGATTCATGTAAGGTTTGTGATGTTTGCAATACAATCTATTTAATCAATTCAAAGAAGTGAAATTGTTCATACGCTGTAATGTTACTGATGCAGCTATACAAAGATCTCCTTTGAAATAAGCGATCAAACAGTTTACAGTCATAAGAAGGCAAAAATAAATCACTACACATAACTTTTCTGCTAAAGTAATGCACTGATTTTGCTCTCTGTATCTGCTGTAAAAGATCATGTCTTCTCAAGGATCACAGCTAGGAAAAATAAATATTACCGATTAATTCTGTGTCGGGTCATACAACTGAAAGTTTTCACAAAGTCATCAAAGTCATCATAACGTCATTTGTTTTTATCACAGCTGTCACAAATTACTGCAATGTATTTTTAAAGAATAATAAGACCTTCGAAAACACTCAGTATTGATTTTTGTGTAACGTAATGGTGTTTTTGGTAGTAATATCTAATCCGTACACGCTTTGGCAAACTGCTTTAAAAAGCAACGAGCATGCATTGATTTCAAATTGCATTCGATGTCACATCTGCTTACTTCTCCGTTTATAAATCTACTCAGGTCAAAAAGTTGAACAAAGTTTGTGAGAGTAGTCGTATGTGATGAAACCACCAATACATGTTCAAACACAGTCAACCATTGACGTTGTCGGTTTCATGTTCCCAATTTTCTTTTAAACGTCTCATTTTCAAACTCCAGAATATGGAGATGAAGTTTAATTAACCTTACGCACCCTTAATTCTCTCCTAGAGTGTGACATATTCTTTGCATACAATGATTTTCCCGTCACTGTGTAAAACCACTTCTAACTCCTTTTCAAGTTTTAATGTCTGATCTACTGCAGTACTCTGGGTTGCATTAGAACGAACCACAGAAACCAAGGAAATTTTCAAAACAGTTGCCAAAGTATCTCTGTTGCTTTTTATTCATAATTACAATTCAAAAATTTGCCATTTGCAAGGACAGCCAACAATGTAAAAAACGAGTAAGACACACTGTTGATTCTCCCCTGAATAAAATTAAAGTGCCGTGTTGACGTAGTTTGCAAACAAGTGTCAAGGAAAGCTTTATTAACTGCGGGGTACGTGGACGTTTCCATATTCGCTCTTTCAACATAAAACAGAGCAGGCAACAGCGGCATTAACGGTTACTATGGTTACTAACGAGATGTACCAAATAGCGGACCGGTATCCCTGGACTGTTAGGATAATGTGAAATGTGATCAGTGGGATCGTAAATTATTCAGAAAAAGAAGCACTTGTTGAGAACAAATTAGGACAGAAAATAAAGTTTAGTTTAATTTAAACTGAATGCAAAAGGAAAGCAGACTAGGGTAAAGACAGTAATGGCTTTGTAAAGACGATATGTAGGTTCAAAAATCGAGGTGAAGGCCTCAGGCGCTTTAGGCTTACCTTGACTGTACTTTCACGCACGAGCAGCAGTTAAGAGAATGCAAGCTGCAATTTAAGCGAAACTCTGGAAGTAATTGCTTGCAGGTACATGTTTCCAAGGGATTTTTATTTTCTTCGTCCCTTTAGCGATTGAAGTAAAACAGCAAACAGCATCAGTCCGCCTTGAGGAGAAGTTAGATGATTTAACAGACTGTTAATCTAATTTAGTAATGCCATCACCATTTTTTCAAGAACACATAACTATGACGTAGTTTGTTCTGGCAAACTTACCATTTCAACATTTGGGAACGTACATGTAATGGCAGACACATACGGAAGGTCTTACTGAATAACGCTAATTACTGAACTGACATTAATTGCCATGGCAATGGAACGATCCACTGAGAGTTAGGAATTGTCTGTGTCCCATATTACTTAACTAATGTTGTATTTCCAGATGTATTGTGAGTACTTCCATCTATGTCATTAGTTGGCATTTAAACAAGATAGTAAATAAACTAGTTCNNCATAGACAAAGAAACACATTAAGGACTGATAGTTGATGTGGCAATACCCAACGACTCAAACATAGTCAAGGAGGAAAATGAACAGTTAGACAAGTACCAAGACTTGAAACTAGAAATACAGAGGCTGTGGAACATTGAAACCAAAGTAACCCCATTAGTAATCTGTGCCCTTCGGAGCAAACACCAAGAACCTAGAGAGACATCTATAATACAAACTTGTAAATACAAAGTGCAACAGATAGACAGCACTACTAGGCACTGTCAACATCTTGAGAAGAGTGCTCGATGTCCCACAGTCCGGGTAGGACTTCGAGATCAGAGACAAATATACTTACCACCACAGAAGATGAGAAAAGACAAAAAATAATAATAATGGTAAGAAAATAATAATAATGGTAATTAAAATGCTATTACTACTACTAATAGTGATAATGATAACTTTTAAACGATTGTTTAAAGTACAATAAACACACCAGCATGGATTCATCATCAATAAGTAATTCTCGAAGTCACATTGTGGAATGGTTTATCAACGGCTCCGTCGTCCAATAAATCAAGCAGGCTACATAGGGACTTTGTAAGTAGCATATTGGCTACTAAGTACGCTATACTGAAAATGCCACCGATATATACTGGAAATAGTACCGATATTACTTCTAAACGGTTTGAAAAGTCACATGACTCAATTCGCGTGTCTGTTTTAATTCTGTTTCTCTATATTTTTTTCACAACATGGCTACGTCTTATGGCAGCTTCATCATTAATGTAATAGTCTGTAACTTTGTCATACGTTCCTTCATCAAATTAGAAACGTGTTAACCTTTTGTGCAAGGAATAGGTGTGAGTGTCTCTGTCTCATTTCCTTGATTGCTATAGTAACGATACAGTTGTTTATTTAGGGCGGACTTACACTTTGTTTGAATGAAATATTGTCAAGTTAAGACCTTACTAATTTTCTTCCAACGACAAAAATAAAGTCCGTCATGATGTGATCTCTAACACAAACTGTTTCTAAATGTAACCTTCACTTAACTTCAGAAGATGAAGCCTAATCGAAAAGAAAGTAGGATCCATGGCTTATGCCAGCTTAGACATCAAAACATCCCATCGAATTTTAGAATGACCCAAACAAATGTCTGCAGCAGCAACTTATAAATAGGGTAGCATAGTAGTAGTAGTAGTAGNNTTCAAATCACAGGTAAAGCATTACAACAGGCTTAAATGAAGATGTAAATGTCGGCACAAAAGGTTACCGAAGGAGACTGAGTAAACCACAAACATGAACAGGCAACCTTTTGTGCAACATTGAAAATTCAAAAAATAATTGAACAGATATTACAAATTGTCAACCAATTGTTGAACGTACATTTACAATACCTCAAAAAGTCCATAAAGTTAAAATTATTTTCATAAATTTAAACCTTAGCAGAAATTTGAGGACAAAGGGCACCCCGATTGCCATTTAAACATCGATAGTATAGTTAACATGTAGTTATCGTTGAAGATCGAGTTGGTATTAAATGTGTAGAGTAGAACAGTGCGACGTTAGTACTTTGGAAGAAAACCCGAAGACAATTTCTAGTTTTTCGACTAGTGAACATTGTAGCAGTGTTAAACTTATCAAATAAGTTTAGATCACATTAAAAAAGCTGTGGTTGCATTTTTCTTGTTAACTGAAGTTTCCTTTCGTGACCGTGGGCTTTTGAGATTACTTTCAATCAGTTTACCTACAGGATGTAATTTTTACGGTTTCGGGAGTATTTACTCCCAAATAGTGTCGCAAATTAGTTTCCAAGCTAGTTGAGTCCTCTGGGGCAAGACCCAAAGGTAGCAGTGATAGAGCCTACCTTTATTGCTTTCGTAGGGTTATACCATTGATTAAAGTCTCTATGCGCGTTCCTCAGGGAACCGTCCTCCTATGATGTAGTCCTTACTCTGTGCCCTTGCATCAAGCTCTGAAATGTAGGTTAATTTAAAGAGTGTATGCAGGTGGTCAGCTCACTGAAATTCGATTGATAGGCGAGACGAATTCGAGGGCAACTTCTAGTGGCGAATTGCAAAAAGACCCCACGGTAATTATTTTATTTCATGATGTTAGCGTTAGAGGAGTTTAGCTGTTTAGTCTCGTTCCAAGATTTCTATTTTTAGCCGGGAATTGTCAAGGGAAACGGTGGACTTTAACACATATGCGTTGATGATAACTTTAATACCTTTTAATGGGACATCTGTGGATGTTTTAGGTGTTATCTATTATCTATCTATTATACTTTCTTTCCATTACTACTTGAATAGCTGCAGTTGTAACAACTACAGGTATCATCAAAACGTATGGATCGAAAATTGGGAACCCGTTACGTATGCACTTGTGATATAAGATGAGGCGCTCACAGAATAAATGCGCGATCTCAAAACGATCTACAGGACAAATCTGAATTAATCGAAAATTAATGAAACTGCCGTCACAAAATAATCCAGACAGATGTGTCTTTTCCAAACTGTGTGGAATTAACCTAAACCGACTTAATAAGCAATGTAACATTAACGAGACAAATTTCGTTCAGTCCGGCTTGATGTAACTAAATTCTATATATAACCTCATGAATAATGGTACTGGAGCAATGTACTTTAGAGTTGCACTCGTTCGCGAGGCAAAGGCATAAGATTGTTTAATGAATGACAAAAGCATAATATCATGTGCTACATAACTCAGTCACCAAGTTACAAAGTCGTAATGCACATGACATGTAGAAAGTAACATTTAATGAAATTTCAGGCAGTGAATTTTTAAACATAACTACGCTTTCGTCCTGTAGGAAAAGGAGCGGGAAACCATTTATCTCATTAATTTTAATACGTTACTCAACATGCCTTTGAAGGATAAACAAATGATGTTTCAGGATGTGAACCTAGATTACTTAGACATTGTCATAACATGAATATTGCTAATTAATTCATCGTTAACAAAGAAGACTAGGTTTTGGCCAATCATAGAAATGATTCAATAAACGACACATTTGTGTTGAGTTGAGCGTGGATAGTGTGCATCCTTTTGACAACACTGTAAAAGTTAACAATTTAGTGCTTTAAAACAATTTTGCGTAACTTTCATTCGCTAGTAATGTCTACTACATTTTAACTGGTTCATTATGCAACCAGTCTGTATTTCCCTTTGTCTGCACTGATTGGTGAGTTGATGAGATGACGGCAAGTATATCATGACCAGAAAAAGCATGCTTTGCTGATTGCATTGACCTTATACTGAAGATAATGAGGGTGTGACCGCTGGATAAATGCATCGAATAGCCTTAGACAAGGTAACCATGTTTCAGGTTCAGAATTGAAGCATGTCTTGTCAACTGGAAAACTGGAAGGAGTTACCTCAAGTTTACAGACAAGTCGTGGTTGATAATCCAAAATGCGTGAAACTCGAAATGAGAGCAGTATTTCTGTTTCACTAGTTCCACCTAATTCTAACTAAGTATACGCGTTGCTTTGTCGGCAAGTATACGTTCTGGTTCAAAATAGGGGACATCTAAACAATATTACAATATCTGTAGGCAATGTTCAGCCTTCATGTTCTGTAATTTAAAATGACGTATCCTTCAGCTCTTAAGCACTATCGAATCAGTCACGGAGTCTCTTTAAAGAAGCAATTTGCAACAGCTAGCTTTGTAGAGCTTCGAGTGAAGGAACTCCGGAAATCGCCCGTGTTTTCCTTGCGCTTTTCTCGGCTGGAATCCAAACAACTGATCGACCGTCGTTTTTACCGATCTGTTTTTACTTGGATGGCGTAAGCTTGAAGGAAAGTTATCTCGGAGCGATAAAGAAGGGCAATTCGGTCCAATTTTCCATTGACTGAAGGAGTATTACGCCTGAAGCTGTTGGTTCTTTGTATCGCCCTCTATCAAGATCTGTTTTTGCTATTAAGATCTGCTCCCTCGCACTCAGGAGGAATGATGCGAAACAAACATCAGAGACCTGTTTGTAAGCTGCTGTGAGATTTTCAAGGACGCCCGATTCTCGGGATCGCCGCGAAGTTCATCTTCAAAACTAAGTAAAGACTGAACACGATGTATGCTTGAACTGTTAATCTTACTCATTTTAACGTGAGGAAACGTGACAAAATCGGCTAATTTGAGTCCGCTGACGGTGTGTTTCTCCTATTTAATTATTCATATTGTATAACATTCGTGAATTCTGCAAAGTTAAATTAGTCGTCAATTTCCAGGAATGTCAAACGATTTATAATTTACGTCGTGAGTTGATAAAGAATGAAAAACATACCGTAGCGTCTAGTGTAATCATCTAGACGTGACCGCATAACAATATCATTGCACTGTTAATCAGCAGTGTCGGTTTTAGTGTAAATATATTGACCGTGTAATATTGCGCATAGGCCCTATCGTGTAGCTTAACAGTGGCAAGAAAAAATGATGGACCTAATGATTGCATTGTAGGCTAGTGAAGTGTAATGTATGTCATTTTGTAGGGCCCAATGTACTAACCTGTAATGCATTCCAGGATCGAGTTTTCTTTACTATTACAAATATATGATTTTGACCTGCAGGTCTTACATCCGAAGTTGTTACACTGCCAATGCACACAAATGAAGCAGACGATACATTTGCGACGTCGCTGAACAGACACGATGTCTATACAACCGAAACTCCAAAGGAAGGTCAGAAACCGCGAGGGAAATCGGAACATCTAACCACGATAACAAACATCGATGACTTGTCCTCGTTTACAGTGAACGACTTCCTGGGAACTTCGTCGGAGACTTCATCAGAGAGTTCCAGCGCTGATACTGCAACTTCGACATCCATGATAAATTCTAACAATACCCACGAACCACTGACGACAAGGAGCGACGGCATAACACAAGTGCAGACTACAGAAACTAAACCGAACATTCCTACAAGATTGGTAGAAAGGACTGAAGCACCTGGCAAGTTTACTTTACCACAGAATGACGATGGTGTATCGCCACCACTTCAGAGGACCGTGGCGTTTCATCTCCAAAGCACAATCGCGGTTTCCCGATCTGTGGAAGACAGTGGCGGTTCTCCAAGAGAGAGATCTATCACAACACCACATAGGTCACCATCTAGACCTACGATAACTTCAAAGCCGCAAGCAGAACCTGTGAACGAACTGCCGTACCTAATCCATGAAGACGACGGTTACAAACTTTCCAACAAAGGTAAGTTATTCTACATTTTCTTCCCACTTCATGCGGTGGACTGCATTTCAAGTTTTCTAAAATTTCTTTCAATGTTAAATGTTGATACCGACTGGCTAATACCCGAATGGCAAACCCTTTTGTTTTCTCGAGGATGGATGAAATCCAGACCAGACATCAACAATACAAACACAAATTTGCTGGAGGAACAGGCATTTAACATCGACATCCTTCGGACGAGAGTCTTAAGCCACTTTTCGAAATGATGCGAGGGCTGGAGACCTGTCCAACTCAGCTGTCCCTCAGCTTTATCGGGCAATCTTACGAGGACTAGAAATATGTGGGACAACAAGATCCAAAATAACCCACTGCACCACTGCAAAGAGCTTTACTGGATTAACCAATTAATATTCCTAGACAATTTCCTTGTCTTCCATCTGGGGTTTGATCATGGGACATAATATTGTAAGAGTGAACGGGCACTCTAACCAAGCTACATCAGGTGAGCGGTTAGCTTACGGTTGACGTAAAATTATTACTTAGCACATGTAAGATTCTCAGGTCATTACATAATTATGACAGACTTATATCAGTGGACATCATTTAGGGATAAGCACAATACTCTAGATGTGAAGGTGTAAGATTCTTTTCGGAAATAACTGACATCATGATTGTGTACACATTCTTCTTAGCAAAGACACAAATACCGTGAATGGTAGTACTTGTCTTCCTAGCTTCTTACAGGATTCGATTTATTGCAATTTTTCCGTCCGTATAATACCGCAAGAAAGACGTCCGAATGACTCATTAGCTCCTGAAGCTATACTAGTTTGATGGAAGAGTTCGGTAGGATAAACAGACAACGAACGTGCGCTAGGTAATAACTTATAGATTGCATCTGCCTGAAACCTATCGCCATAACTTACAGGATGAAGTTGTACACAGCACGTCCTTTTTATGGATATTGTAAATTAAGTATATCTTGACATTATACAATGGTGCTCCAGAACGTCTCTTTATAGGGAGTGGACTAAGAAATGGAGAGGTATCCAATTTTGACAAGTTCACACATCCATAAGGGATTAAAGTGAAGAGCAGGGTAAAAGGGTCGTTAACGTACGTGGCGCACTCTCTACAGCACATATTACTTTTCGCTTTCACACGGTTCCATATGACTTGCACTGGAGTACGGTAGGCTGTATGCAAACGAACACTGTATTTTTATTTTACATGCACTTGTAAAACCAGGCACATACTTTAAACTTTACTTTTGACAATGTTGTTCCCTAATGGATTATACATATTATCGTAACAGTAATGCATTTATGTGCCTTCAGACAAACTTCTGTATTGCTCTCAAAGAGATGGCGTGTGTAGGCAAAAAGTAAAATCATGAAAATTTCATGTCCGAAAGGTAAGTATTTCAAGTATCTTCCATTACAACCTTCAGACAATTTTCTGGGGAGAAAAGGGTTTTAGTTAATTAATTCTGGTGTAAGATTTTAAATTCTACTAACGTAACGACTAGCAGTTGTGTAACGTAACGATATAATAGTTGGCAGTTTTCACTCAACTTAACCTTAACCTTCTTTGAACAAACCATCGGGAAGTATGCAGCTGAATACTGACACCGGCAGTGATGAGGTGACCAGTTTATCGTGTATTTTAAAAACCAGTATTTCGTTTCCCCAATACCTACAATTCCCGACACCGATCAAGGAGCGTCGACTTTACTGTTAATATTCAAATATGAGTCATGTATTTTAATAGTCTAATGCCGTTTCCGTTGTTTTTCAAAGTAATTATGTAGAAAATTAATCTACGTCCCGAACGGTTTTACCCTTTTTTGGACTCATTGACGAAGGCAAGACTCGAACCCAAAGGCCAAAGGCACTAGCTCGTGTTTCATTGTGTATAAACTGATACTTTTTGCATGCAAAATATACGTAGTACATCATTTGCTGCTTTCGAAATGTCGTCTTTACATCCGAGGTCGACCTTTAATCGTTGAGTTGAGATTTGGTCGAGAACAATATGTGGAGTCTTTCCCTTTGTCAGTCTTGTAACAATCTTAAACAAATGCTGCATCGCTCATGTTTGCGCAAATTGCAAGATACCACACAATATGACAGTTTACAATTTGTGGTATACGTGATACACAGCTATAAAGCACTTTTCCAAACTTTCAGTCATTTTTTTTTTACACTCTTCTTTCTCCATTGGATCGATCAAATCTGCCGGTAAGGTCAAGCACGAAGAGATAATAAAATCAACATTCATCAGTTCTGATCCCTTGCCATGCCAAAGGAAAGAGGCGACAAATCCCCGCGTTGTAAAACTAACTTCGTTATTACACAGAAAACGTAGAAAGAAAGTGATAAAAGCAAAAATCCCTAGGCTACTAAAGAATTTTCCTTACAGCATTATCAACAAAATTGCCCTTGGGCAGCTCCGAATTAGCACTGAATGTTTTCAAAATTTAATCAATACACTTTTAGACGAGCCTTCAAACATCCTACGTCCTTTCTTTCCTATTCCCCTTTGCTTTCATTTTCTTTATTTTCTTCGTTTTTCGTCTACGTTATTTAGCTCCTTTTTACCTTTCGTCAGAAAACAACCGATTGTCCTTGTATTGCGATTGGTAAAAGTAAAAGAAATAACAAAAAACAAAAAAAAATAAATAAATAA
>VJOZ01020243.1:0-19556 GCA_009801055.1 Stichopus horrens | reverse complement strand
GTAAATAACATGTTTGATTGAAATTTGATGATGTTGTTCACCAAATGTAAGTCCCTCATTTAACTGTGTCAAATGTCCTGACTTTCCTTCTCCTTTACTAATTGCTTGTGATACCAATCGGAGGCTTTAACTCAAAAACAAAAAGGAAAATGTTTCAGTATTATGAACAGTTTTCATTCAAGTAATTTGCCATTTGTTTCTTCACTGCTTGGACTCTACATGAATTCCATTGAGAATGGCATGATAAAATCTGTATTCTTTGTTACTCCACTCGGCAATACAAAACTGTAAATGATACATACTGTTCAGTATGGTTGAGTTGTCAAGGGTCAGCCATCTGCATTCATTCGATACCCTGTTCTGAAATTTCCTACTCGGTCCAAACACTTGTTTTGACTGCTACACGACATACCGAGTGTGTAATCACGAAACCTTTTGTAGCTGTGAGCATTTGTGGGATTAGTGTGTTATATCCTGAAACTTTGAGTATCATTTTGGTACAGATCTTGTAGACCTTGAACTAGCCAACTAGGTAGTATAGATCCACAGGATTAAGGAATACAGAGATATCCTCAAACTTCTGCTCACTTGCCAGTTATTTTCACATACTGTAGGAAGTACATGGGGTTATTTTAATCCGCCTTGTCCACATCATACTGTACCATATAGTTTAGCATATGATACCTAATTTTCTTTAAACCAAAACTAATCAGCATTCCTCGAGACCATGCATCAACATACTGTACCATGTTGCAATGTCAAAGCTGTATAAAGCTGGCATATTTTCCACTTAAGAACATAAATATTCCACAGTCACGAAAGGTTTGGATGTATGCATAGTAATACAGAAAAACAGTGTTTATCCAAACTGACCATTCGGTTTTGCAAAACTGTTATCCTACACAAGCGTTGTAAATTTTCAGCATAGATTTGACAACATCATGTCTCTCTGCTTTACTTTTTCGATCCACACATTTTTTTTCTTGCAGTTAAACATGGCCTTTGTTAGGCCAATGTTTACTACTAACCTCAACCATAAGCCTGAGAATGAATAAGCAATACATAATTACCCAAATTCTTTCGTATTTTGTTTCTTCCTCTTCCATGTAGAGTCACAATGGGATCATTAGGTCAATAGCCTACCAAGGCGCACTATGCCTAGGCTATTCATACAAAGCCCTGTTAGTGTACTTAGCGCTGCCCAGCAGTCTTTCTTTCACTCTTATCAATGCAAAATTTAAATTAACAACTGTGTGGAAGAATGAAAGTCGGACTTGAACTAGGGCGTTATAGTTGAGATGATAACCCCATTAACACTTTACCAGCTTGTGAGATAGAAAGCTAACAAGCTTTAAATCCTTGTTCAACCACCGAAACGCTAAGCCCACCCCACGGATTCCAGTCTGAAGCCTAGGTTTCAAACAGTAAAAGACAGTAAAAGACCAGTCGCCGGTCGTTTGTTGTACTGTGGTGTGGTACATAGCTATTGTCCCATAAGTTCGCAGGTAAAAGTATTAGTGGTTACACATTGGGGTTTTTATGTGGAATGTTTCTCACTTTTTCCATGTTGGACAGCGTAGGATATGATTGTAGAGGTAAATTTTTGACAAATTACATGCAGTTATTTCATTGCAAACATTTTTGGAAATGTACTGTACTACTGTTGTATTTTGGTTTATAAAGTTAGAGTTGTGTTTAGACTATGTGTTATCTTAATGCTGAGCAAGATGGTGCAACCCATATGGACATCCATTGCCCCCGTAAAAAATAACCTCCTTGGAAGTTCAATCTAAAAGAAAAAACACACAAAAGAGTTCTCAAGTGTTGAAAAAAAGGAAAGAAATGACACAGAGGCAACATATCAGTGGTTAATTTCACTTTATCAGTGCATGCTTCACCCGAGGTAGCAGATTAACAACAGACTGTATGTGAAATCCCATTAATCAGAACTCATCAATTATCCGAACAACGGTCAGGACTTGCTCTGATGAAGAGGGTGGTGAAAGATTTCATTTAATAGGGATTTTAATTATGACTGACTGTACAAGGCAAGCCAAACGACGTACTGTACAGTAACTAGGTCTACTTAAAATTGGTGAAATAGTTAATTTACCAGACATCATACGTTGGTTATTAACACTAAAAAGAAAAAGGATCCATTTTTGCATGCTTCCAAAATGTTTGCTAGATGCATTTTACGTTGGTCACATACATGTATTAGTACATCACAGTTCCACCGTCTGTCAGTCTCATCCCCCTCTCGTTATGGTATTGTTTTCCATCAGGGCGGAAGTCGTGGCTTCATCCACCAAATCTCCTCACAGAAGGTCATGTGGTTTACCATGTCAAGGTACAGTATCTCCAGCGCCTCATTTCCTTTAAAGGAAAAATGCAGTCAGTCCAAACTGAATGAGTTTACCCTGCTATAGTGATTCATGAATGGCATTAGGTATCATCATTTTTCTGGTGAATTGCTTAATTAATTTTGCAGCATAACACCTTGCATATAAAGCAACATCATGAAAAGTAGTTTGAAGAGAAATGAAAAGAGAATCACAAGAATTTAATGAGTTTTCCAAAACAATGAAGGGATGACTGTTCATACCCTTTAAAGAGCAGACCTATATTGTATATAGAAATGAGATGTACAGTAAATAGCAGAGATTAGAAATGGCACATTCCTGTGACAGTAAATGATCTATTGTAATTTTCTAGAAGTTTCTTCAATGGACTGGTGATGTTGTGAGGCACCATGAAACAGCAGCATCTGGACTCTAAGGAGCACCAAACCCATAAATAACATTATATCATGCACTTTGACATGTCTTAAGATTTGCTTCCCCTAGACTTTCCTAATGTATCTGAAAACAAGCCCCCTGTCAGGTATAACGTACAGGTGTACTTGTCTTGAGACACGAATATGAAAACGTCCAAAACAAACAACTATGAATTTGGTTCATAGGAAGGTTGTCATGACTATTTATTTACTGTTATCTATTTACACCCCTCTCCCCTGGCTGATCTTTATATTGATCAAGAAGTTGTTAAAAATGACCACAGGCTATGACATGTATTTGCTTAGTCATATTTCACTGACTTTGATGTTTTTTTTTCCACCCCTAGGTACCTGGAAAATAGCAATCAGGGTAGAACAAACTGAAAGTGAATAAGACTTAAAGTAATTTAGATGCATAGCTGCCAAGAACTTTTAAATAACATCCTTACTCATATGATTTATCACTCTGCATTAGGCTTCAGCTCAGAAACGGATACTTTCTGTCTGTGATAGTGTTCGATTGTCTGGTTTAGTTATGTGACTTTCCCTTCTCTGCTACCCCCATAGCTCCGAAAGAAATTAAGACAAAGCGCAAGGAGTGGTACTGTATGTTGCATACTTGAATGTAGTGCGTTATCTACTTACGAATGATTTCAAAATACCCTCCATTACTTGCCATTCCCCTGCTTGATTCCATCTTTGCCCTTTATTTTTTTATTTCAGGTGAACTTATATTTCTTTACAGACTTTCAGCGTAGGGTATTCCCAGCTGTGCAGATGTTTGTGTGCTTTTGTAGCTTGTGTTAAGATCTTTCAGGAATATTTTGTTATCTTTGCAGATTTGATCTTGTGACAGGATTGTATTTCCATGTTATTTTAGGACAAGATAAGATACAAAGTTCCGTGTTAGAGTAGAAATGTAATATTTTGTCCACCTCAGCGTAGACGAATCTTCTGACAACAATGGTATACCTTGCGTTAAGAATAATGTAATGTCAAGTGAAATGTTCTCTTGGATTGAAAGTGGCAGAACTGTGATGATGGCCTAAAGTTAAGTTGATAGTGATCTGAAAGGAAACACTTCAACCATTTTATTGTCCTGCTTGCTAGCTCGGTTACAAACTGTACAAAACTTCTGCAGATTTAGGTCATGTGTTATTGTTTATCTTTTATCTTGCCCTCAGCTTTTAGGCCATGTGACTGTAGACAGCCCGAAAGGTGCAGATGTAGTCAAAGAAGCCATCAGAAAGGTCAAGGTAACTGTAGATTTATTTTCCTCAAACTCAAAAAATGAAATAAGAAAAATGGATTAAAGAATTGGTAAGAGGAAACTTAGCATAGTATGTTAGATTTTTACTGTCCTATCAGTTAAACATAACGATTTTGCCAGTAGGATCTTGCTTAGTTGTGAAATATGGCTTGAAAGTTGGACCTCAGTTCAAGCCTGAAAATTTGTGATGTAGAGCCGAAAAATGCCATTTTGCCCTTTTGTGGCTTGTTCTTAGCAGGCTCTTTTTATGCAAAAGCCCCTTTAGTGAAATGATATTTAAAACCTCATGAATTTTCACATCCATTAAGATCATTTTTGTTTGTGGAGCCATCGGAGGTAATTGTTATTGAGATGGACAGAAAATTTAATTTTTACCTCTAATCCTTCAAGACCCACACTACAACTCTCCATGCGAAAAGAAACGTCAACGGCAACGTAAAAACCAGATTTGTCGGTACCTACGTCACAATGGAAGATTTCTAGCACCCGGCTTGTACTTCAAACATTTTCTGAAATAATGTTTTTCTTGAAATTTGTGTGCCGTGCGCTCATACAAGATTGTCGAAATGGTGTTTCCGAGTGTGACAAATGGATAGTAAGTTGCATTTACATAAATGCTGCTATGAAGGTCCTCACTGGTAACAGACTGTACAAATTTGGACGTGCTGCTTTCTTCATCAGGCTTGAGCATCTGTTGTGAAACCCACTGGTTGCATCAGGTATCCCTGTTTGCTACCCCAGGGAAGCATTAACTACCATGCACTACTATCTTGTTCTCGTCTTGGTTACCCCAGGATAATCATACATGTTGCTCTGTGTTCCTCAGTAGCACTTGTTTGATAGCTCATCGATGAGCTGTGTGTTACACAAAAATGTGAATTTCTGTACTTGATATGTGAAACAGGAACTTGTATTCCCATTGTGCATTTTTGTCAACACTAGAGTTAAACTCCCATTCAGTTTTACAAAATGAGTTTCTATACCTCTTGTGTGAAGCTGGGTCTTGTTTCCCATATTTTTTTGTACTTAAAGGGTCAATGGAATCAAACTAAAACTCCTATTTTTAAAAGTTTATTAATTTTAGCCAGATAATGGTTTATATTTACAGAAATCTATACAAAGTCATTGATCTGATAGTATTTCAGTTTCTACTTGTTAGAGGAAAGTACTTAAAAAGTGATTGCTATAAGTTTACAATCACATGAAAGTCTTGCTCTGCACTGCTGTAGAGTTTATAAATCAATGGTACTTTAAAGGGTAATTTTCACTTGGGACAGGGGAAAGGCTGTAGTATTGCAGAGTCATCTTTCCATGATGGTGCACTGCTAACTTAACGATCTTATTTTGCAATGATTACAACTCACATGGTTTTGCTCAATTTAAGTAGTCTCTGGCATATGGTCCCACCTTTGGGTGAGGGCAGGTGAATTGGTGAGGGACGAGTGGCAGATTTATACTCACACGTACCATTGACCTGAATTTTCAAAACTATGGCATCAAAACTAATAACATAAGGGAAAGGCAACAAAATATGTATAGTGGTAGTGCTGCACATTATGTATTTAAATAGAACGTTTAGTTTATATCTCAGTGTAGTGTAAGTGGAATTTGGTTTCATTATAGGCTCTAGTCACTACTGTTAGTTTGTTAAGAAAGTGCCGTCAGATTTGAATACGAAAAAAGTTACCTCTGTATGGTCTTATTTTGTTTGATGCCAGTCAAGAATTTACGCTTGGTATTTTTTGGTGTCCATATGCCTATTATATCTAATTCATGTGGGGAAAGATTGTCCATGGCAGGTGTTGATTTATGGATATTTTTCTTTCATGAACACAAAATTAGAGTCGAAAAATCTTGGTTGATATCTTTGTCGGGAACCGAAATGCAACCGAAGTTATGATACTGCAAGTATGTCCGTGAATTTCTTGTACCGTGTTAGGCTTGTGACGTCTCCTGTTTGGACTCGCATGGTGGCCTAGGCGTATGTAGAATAAGGATTTGCATAACAAAGCCCAGTAGTAAAGAACGTACATAAAAGCAAGGGATCAGTGGTAAAAAATATATGTCATGTACATCACTTCCATTCCACAATTTTTACAATAATATCAAGTAGTCTGTATTTTACGTGTGTTCATGAATCATGACATTAGCATACTCCTGTAAGTCTGCAATGCACAGCAGTATGTGGTTTTGCATAGGCCTAAGCCGTATTGTCAACAGTGGTTTAGTAAGTAGCCAATACTTTAATGAATGTACTTGCTTTGAAAATATTTCAGAAAGAGAAAGTAAAAAAGAAAATGTTTCCATTATTTTACATGACTTATGGTGTGTAGACAAGATGGATTTTGTTAGAAAAGATTGGATAGAAATCACGGCATTTTGAAAAAGGTAGTAATCAGTTATGTGTAATCGCTGAGTCTGAATTTTACCGATGACGATTATTTACCAATTGTCCAATAATCCGCCCGATGGCGATTATCTTACAGATGATCGGTCTGAAACGACTGGAGAGGACCCTCCAAAGGAGTAGTCTCTGCCTCAATAGGCTCATGGCTCCTCCCTTAAAGTATTAGGCAGACCACTTCTAGATTCTCTAGCAAGGATTCATACACTGAGCAGGCGTATCCTTGGGTCACTGCTATGTCTGTGAACATATTCACTTTACCTTTATTGAGCCTCCAAGAGGGATTGAAGAAAGGTAAAAAGGGAGTTGGTTATTATCAAGAATGCACACCTATTTGAAACACAAGTATGCGAGTGTTTGTACTGAAAAAATTAATTTATCCTGTGGACTAGAATTAGGGGTGTATTTGTAAGTGTGAACAAGGCGTGATTGTAGGATTCACATTAAAATTTTGACACACTTTTTTAGACCTATATCAAGATCAGTCTGTATTTAGTATTTCAATTTAAAGGTTTAGTGATAGCTTCATATGGCTGCTTTGTTTCATAAAATACCATTTTGGCACAAGACTTTCATTTGATGGCAGGAGTTGGTAGTTGCAGTTATTTTTATTGCTTTCTCATATAACACTGGAGGCAACTGAACGGTTTTATATACCGATAAAGGTTTGCTCAGCTAAGCTAGGCCTTTTCTTTTTTAGCTTCCTATCTCTAGAGAGTAAACATTAACCAGATTGTTTAGGGTCTTCTCCAAGATAAGCCACCCTCAGTTACATTTTATCTCGTTTGCATTGGACACAATAACTGTCAGCTTTATCAGCAACTGCAAATCCACCAGGACACAAAAGTCAACATAATTGATTTTATTGTTTGTTTTGTAACTGTTTTACAAGAATCAATTGACTTTGTGTCCAACTTGCACTTAATTGGGGCGGAACATTCGAAGTGAATGTACGACTGCTTTCACACGTGATCTCGAGAGGTGAATCGGATCCGGATCGGATCCCTGCCCCGGAGATGATGATCCACCCACAGGGGCAGATCAGATCTCAAGCCCAACGGTGATTCAAAATTGCATAAGTGAAAGCTTGGTGGATCACAATGACCTGACATCAAGCTGACCTGAAGCATTGCATCCTCTTATTTTCCTTTAGGTATTTCTTCTCAGCTATACTCTTGCACGTATGTATGTACGTGAAGGCTTACACTGTGCATGTGTTATTTAAAGTGGCAACATACAGTACCTGCTGCTCACAGTATTTCACATTACACTGCTTGAAATTCAAAGTTGGTGTTGGTAGTCTACTGAAAGCACATGATCCCTATTGTTTTTCATGGAGGTCAAAGGTCTTTTGATGTCTCCAGAGCTTAAAGTATGAAGACCTGTTAATGAAGATATCTCAACTGAATTCAGCTAGAACTTCATAGTGTCAGTATTGTTTGCACTTGATGAGCAGATGTGTGTAATTTGAATTTACCCATGGGAGACTTGTCATCACTGTAATGTGACATGAAATGAATATAAGTTCTATCAGTGCAAAGATCTGTCCTTGGTTCAAAAGACTAGCATGTGATACTTGGAGAGTTTCACACGTCCCCAATGTGAACATATGAAGAGGTACATGTCACTCAAATTAAGAAAATAATGTGTATTTCCTTCCCATTTAAAACTTTCCAAAATGTAGATCTATGTTTGATAGCAGAGATTGCTACTAGATAGTCTCATTTTCTCTCAGTTTGTGGAACATTAGAAGTCAATTTTGTATGCTCTCCCCAAACAACCACTTAACATAGCTCTTGTTACCTTTCTTAAACCTTCAGAGAATATCCCAGTTGCCAGCAACTCCCTGTCAAGATTTACAAAGTACTTTGTTATAGACACTCCCTCAGGAGGGGAGATGTATTCCTGGTTGCCTTTCTTGACTTGCACAATTTCAGATCTTATACACAATTTGGTGTCACAAACATTTTGTAATGCTATCCTTCATGACCACAATTGTCATGAATGCTCAGTGAATGACATAACTCATTCATATCAGCACTGGTAACATCAAACCCATAAGTGATGTAGAATGTGGTTGTCATTCTTGCATTTTGTTTTTCGTTTTGATACGGTCCTTTCCCTTCTCCACCGGTTGCTTTTGTTTGTAAGTGATCGTGTGTGTACAAAACAACGAGATATCATCGGCAAGGAATCACAAAGTCATGTGACTTTCCGGTTCTATTCTTAATGTTTATAATTCTGTACTGTGAAGATGGTGTTCAAGTTTTGTTGTCAAAGTTTTCCTTAATAGTGCCAACAAACCCTGCAATTGACAGTGATCCATCCAAATGCCTTTGTGGTTGAAAGGCCTGCTTTTGTTGCACAGCTGCCTGATTTACAGTAGCAGTAGTTGTGTCTGCACTAAGTCATGACATACAACAAAGGGAGATCTGAGAAAATTTTGAGAACAGGTGGAAGGGGGAGGGGGGGAGATGCTTGTGATGGAGATGATACAAGGGTCTGGAGAAGTGAGGATGACATCATAGAAAGCTGGAAAAGATAATCACCAGCAAAAACAAAAAATGTAAGTACTTACTGAAAGGGGGAAGTATCACATTTTGAATATATATCACAAGCCACAGAGATCACGGTTAATTACCCCATAATACAAATATCATAATATGAATGAAAATGGTTTGAAATGGCTTGAATTCCCCTTTAAGAACACAGTCGTAGCTGTTGACACTAATTCAGGAAGGAGGATTGTCTTGTCAGGACATATTGCGTGAGGATCTTCAGTATGCTTGCAGGATTTAGTACACAGCACAGGCTTGAGAAGATTAAATCCAAGTGCTTACATTAAGATATAGGTCAGCCAATCTTAGAGTTACCTCCGATCACTGTTACGTCCACGGGCGCTCATGTACAGTAACGTCCGTTAATAGCGCAAGAGGGATTAAGGAAATCCTGAATGGAGATTATTACCAAGAATGCTGACAGAGTTAAAGTGTGAGTTCCATGACATAGAGACATCATGGAGTGATCTGTGGTCACATGCACTATACTCACATTTTTTTCCCCTTGTAAAAAGTGAAAAACTCTTCTTAAGAGTGCTAGCTACTAATAGCATCACACAATAGAACTTTTGAGTCTGTTCTATATCTCTGAGGTTGACTTTGTTTTTCTGAAAAGACTTAGGGTTCATTTATTTTCGATGTACAGTTGTTGTGAGTCTTCAGATCTGTTGCTATGAAGCTTCGTTAAATGCCCCCATTTGGTCCAGAAACCTTCATATTTTGCGAAAAAAAAAAGTGCATTGTCAGGTTACTATTAAGATACCAGGACAAGTTGAAATATGAGATCATGCATTCAGATGATACCAAATCAAGCTGTTATATGATATCCAAACCCATCGAAAGTACAGATCGTGGCATACTCCGGTGCTGCATTGCCAGTTTGTACTCGCAGACATGATTAATCTTTGAATATGACAAATTTTTGTCACTTGAGAAGCATTAACTAGATTTAATTTGGAATTAACGTTATTCCTCATTTTCCTGAATTCTGATTGTTTGCAGCAAAATGGTTATAATTTCCTGAGCACTTGTAAAACGTATATATCATGTAAGAGTGAAAGTTTGACAAAGAAGCCTTAGAGCATAGAGGGCATGGTGCAAGAAACAATTTATTTGAAGTTTATTGATCATGCCCAGTAATGCATAAGTATGAGCATGGGGTAAGTGTAGTCACTCATGAATATCCACACCAGTAAGTTGTTTTTAAACAGTACTTGTACTGCAAATATGTTTGACATTACCTCTCTCATTGTACACTTAATCACCAAATCGATACTCATCAAAGTGATGTCATAGCGACATCATAGAGCCAAGTTTGTAGATTTTCCTGGTATTATAGCACCATTTATTCTCTCAAACCATTCAGTAAATCTATATGCATTTGATTGTTATACTGTATGTTTTTTAATAAATCACCATTTCAATAGCGATACTGTCAATACGTTTCTCACTGGCAATAGTTCTTATTTTTCTAAACTTTTGTGCTTCCAGAAATTATGTATATATTTCTTCCAAAATGAAATGTTTGGTTGCTTTTAATGGAATTATCTCCGGTGAACAGAGTTGGTGTATCTGACGTCAGGTTCATACACATCTTTCGTGTATTAAAAAAAGAAGGACATAAGTGTTTATTGCTTAGTTTCATTAACTTATGAAACTTACCCTAGGACGTTACTGGGAAAAATGACAATTAAAGAACTAAATATCAATACTTCTAAAGAAAAGTGTAATTATACACCAATTTGTCACACAGCCAAGAGAGATGGTTGACTCGTGCCTACGTGTATGACAGTTTTATTACCCAGTTTGTTTTTGTACACATTTAGTTATGATTCACTGTACATGCAAGTTGGCCAGTGCAAAGGTCTATATTATGGTACTGTACATGTAGGGGGAAAGATACTGCGATAAAAGCTGCAGTATTGTACTCCTGACGTACTTCTGACGACAAGCGTAAACTGATAAAGTGGTCACATCACGATGATGCTTGGATGACAAGCAAAAATGAAATAGTGATGAAGGTTTTGTGTATTCTTCCCATACGAAGCTTGGATAAGATGTGGAAGTGAAATTTGTTTTCCACTTCATTGTAACAATGCTTGAAAAGGAGACCAAAATTGAGCTTTCTATACAGACTCTGTGTGAACAGCTGTTATCACTTTATCCATTCGACCACCCCCACTGTGTGTGTGTGTGTGCAGTTGTGCACAAAATTTCAGACCATCAAATGTCATAGTTGGACCCTCAACTACTAACTAGGAAAATTTTGAAAGATAGGCTTTTACCTTCTGACGGAAGTTTGTCTTCTGTATTTGTTCAGTGAAAAGTGAGGGCATATCATTTTCATTAATACTACCAGATGTGGCAAGTTACTGTAACATTTCTAAATGGTGCACTCACTGTATGTACTATGGAAACTGACCCCCGCAAACTACGTTCATAGTGAAGTGGCAGTCAGATCTGTCTTCTTGTGTTTAATAATCTTGTCAACACGACAAGTGTACAAATGGAAAGACTGATGATGATATAACCACCTTGCCATGGTCACAATATAACCACAGTAGGTCGTGCAAGTTAGTCTTGATAGATCCTCTTCACAAACATGTGTGATAGTGTGTCCCTTAAAATTGTCATTTTCCATGGTGTAGTTTGCAGAGGTAGTGTGTGAAGGTAGGCAAACTGTGATAGGCCAACACTGGTTGATGTTCACAGCATTGCAGACCATTTGGTCCATCGAACCAAAAGTTTGTTTGGGGATGCTCACTTGAAGTGCAGAAAAAAGTTGTAAACCATTCCAGAAAAACCCAAATCAAGAGCATGAAATTCCTTCAAGTTTTGTGATTGTAATTGAATACTCTCTTTTGGTTTTTAGAGAAGCAATATTCAGCAAAGTCCTAAATTTTAAATTTCATAACACATGATATGATTGAATCACCAGCTGAACTTTAGCAGACAGGCCCAATGTCCCTGGTCACATTGCAGTAACAACACTGAGGTCGGAAAAGAAATTTTGAATGACATATTTTGTATTGTATTATTATTTTAGGAAGTTTGACTTTATACTACTCCAGGTGAACAAACTTTTTGCCTCTGTCTGCCTGTTCTTTTATCACCCCTTGAGTTTTGGACAATTTCTCAAGAGGCTCATAACATTGGCAAGAATCAGAATCAGTGTACTGAATGTCAGGTGCAGACCAATGAGGTCATCTCTCATACCCATATATCTCACTAAGAGGCTTGTAGAATCAAAGATCAGTACCAAGTTGTCAAGTTTTTGAAGAGACAGGCAGCTATTAAGGTGAACAAACTTTCAATTACAGTCATAGCCAAGTCAATCCATACAAGTTGCTAGAGGATGCTCTCCTTCTGTGTTTAAATGGTTGCAATGTGGAAGCAGAGGTTTGTATACCTATGGCTGTCAAGCCAGACACAAAGGCATTTGTTTGCATAGTTATATTCAGCATTAAGATATCATACCTTTCATCCCACTATGGAATTAGTTTTGCAAACATGTATTTTTTTGCAAAGTTCAACTTAAATACTGGGAATAATCATACCCTGCAAGTCTGTCATCACCTTTTTTGGAAGCAGCTATAGGCAAATGATAGTGTTTGTAACTTTTTTGTAGGGCACCCCCCTCTGTAACACTTGCCTCATACAAATACCCTTCCTCTTCCTTATTACATTATTCAAATCAATAAACATCAAGAAGCCTCTTCAATCAATCAATCAGCTTTAGCTTCTTCATATACTGTAGGGGGAGCGATTGAAATAGTGAAATCGAAAAGAAAATACATCCCCATGGTTTGCAGTGGTAGCTTTGAGGGATTGGTGCAGTACATCCAAGAACACCTCTGGGTGCTATATACTTAATCAGTATCTCAGTATGAACACAGATATATCCATCCTAGGCATCAGTGAACAGAGAAAAGGGCCCAAATGTTTGCACAAAGGGTGTGTCGTTGATTGGTTTTGCATTACTTGACCATTTCGCATGTATTACCAAAGGATAGATTTGCCATATACAGCAGTGTGAAGCTAAGACGCAACAGACATGTCCCTCATATGTATTTAGCTGGTTAACTCTGTCTGTGGTTTTCTTCGTGTGCATGTAAATGCACAGGTACATGTTGTACTTTAACATCCAAACTGCAAACAATCAGGTTATAACTGAACAGTTTATGTCAAGATATGCTCAGCAGTGGCACTTTTACACTTAATATCGTGCACAGTGCTTGCTAAATAGTGAAATGAATGTACTCCATTGAACAGGAAGTTTACCCACAGTAAAAACAGAAATCAGAACATGGAACTACCGGAGGGACTTTGGGTTGTTTTTTGGGTTGTTTCTGTCCCAGTTGTGGTGTAATGTAGGCTGCTTTCCTTGTTATTGCTGTGTTCTGTCTTTTCTGTGTGCTTTACTATTTTGGTAGAGCAAATGTAGGTAGGTGTTTACAAAGTTCACTGTAGAAATCAAATTTAAAAACAACTTTGTAATCAGCTTATGTTCACAAAGCTGAGAACAATTAAGCTAAACTGAAGGAAAATACCATGTATTACATTTTTCCAAAATTTTTTGGTGAACTTTGACAAATGAATGAAACAAGATACAAGCCATAGCTGAGTTTATGTTGTACAAAAAGGGCATCAGTGGCCTTAGGGTCCCAAGACCCACTAAAAATTAATCAAGGTCCCCTTTTGATAGACGTATGGTACCATTTGTGTGCCAAATAGCATCGAGTATTTGTGTTGAATGTCATGGGAAGTTTGTTCCATGGAGTGTAATACTTTTAAGTCTGGTCTGCTGTGTTGTATTTTTCGGCGGTTCTTTGCCGTTGCTGTGTAAGGTGATGTTACTCTCAGTTCTACAGGATGACATTACTGTAACTTGCTGTACTAGTGCACGGTTATGCTCTACAATGTGTCGTGCTATTCTCAAGTTGCTGTGCATTCTGTAGTTTGTGTGCTGCATTGCGCGCTATATTCTCGTTGCACTTAACCGTTCTTTGAGCATACAGTATTCTGGTGTCCCACACGACACCATGTTGTAAAACATACAGCACTATAGTGTTCAACCTATTAGGTTATTGTGTTGAAAGTGCTGCACTTCACTGGTTACTGCTGATGTCTGTTGTTGTATCAATATTATTGATACACCCCTCCTCCTATTATTGCACTCCATACCCAAGATATCGATTTTTATTTTTGCTCATACTGATGTAGATGACAGGTACTTCTGAACACGATACTGAATAATGCTTATACTTCCACCACTTTGTATAAAAGCTTTATCAAAAGTTACTGGGAACCTTGTCATTCAAAACAACCAAAAATGAAACAATTTCAGTGGCTGATTGTCGTAATGTCATAGATGTAAGACTTTAAGAAGTGCTTACACATTGACTACATGGTTTGTACTGTGCAGTGTTTGTAGGCCAACATCACCTCCATCACATCAGTTAGGGCAAACCTAGTAACAACAAGGAGGTGCAGTTTATCTGTGAAATACCTATTTACATTTTGAGAGTATCGTGAAAAAAATTACAGATCTGCCAAGTCAATAGTGATAGAAAATGATAATTCTAGAGAGAGAAATTTTATCCCGTCATTTTGTTCAAAGGCTAAGCCTAACACTGGCAGTATATGTAGTAACAACACTTAGCTACTGTATAGGCTAGACCTTAAACTAAAGACTGGCTCTGTGGTCATACAGTTTGTTAGAGAATGGTCATTTGTTGGAGTAAATGCAGTCTTTGGACATACCTTCGTAACTGCACTATATAACAGTGCTCAATATTACTTATATATGCTTTGTGCTAGGTTATATCAGTACTGCTCCAAGCTAAATGTACGACAAATCCATTTTACTTTTGTCTTCTTTTGTCAGTGAACTTCTTTAAATATTTTGTCCTTCTCAAACTGCTTGATATATGTTTATGTCATGTACATGTGGTAGAAGTTAAAATGTTTCTTATATTGTAGCACCGTTTATCATTGAATTTAAGATGTTACTTCATCTCATATGATGCTCCTCTGCCTGATAGAAAACAAGATTGAGCTGTCGTGTTGACACAATTGCATGACTTGTTTGCTACTGGTCTGGTTTTGTGGATCACGTTTTCTTAATTTCATTTTCTCCACCGTTTTCATCTTCTCATTTGCAGTTTAACCAGCAAGTCCAGCGAGCTGAAGGCACTAAGCCTCGTAAAGTAGAAATCACAATTTCTCACAAAGCTCTTGGAGTTCAAGAGAAACAGAGCAAGGTATGCCATAGTAACAAAAGAAAAAGACATAGTTTCAAAGTCAAATTAAACTAGGGTAGTAAAGATAAAAAAGGTAGGCAATCCATGGAGTTGAAAATCTCATTTGTTTCATTTACATGGCCTTTCAAACATCATTTCATGTACTCCTCGGCCGGAGTGTGCTGTTAAACACACGCGCAGACGCATGCACATTTGGACGCCAATTCTCACCCCCCAGCCCCAGTGGGTAATCCTGATCCATGTTATTTGTAAACCATGAGGTAGACTTCCACATATGGACTACTGACCCTCCAAGTTTCCATTGAATAGTACAAGGGGTGTAAGGTGGGCTACCATTTAAGTGTCATTTTTGGCTTTCAAGTGAGTACAATATCTCCTCCCTGTATACAAAGGGGATGAGATAACATCTGACAGCTGTCATGTTGTAGCTGTCAAATTAATGCGTATGGTGTAATTGTTCCATAAGAAGACCAGGCTCCTAAGATTAGTGATGGAATTGAATGTTTTATAGAGACTGCTTCTACTTTATGCATGCTTAAGTTGACAGAAGTTCCTTGTAGCCTCAATATTTGTGGCTTAACTTTAAAGAAGGCAAGTACTCGGTCAACGTTTTGTTAGTTAGTTGGATTAACATTCAGTCTTGTATGATTTTTAGCAATTAAAAATGGGCGGAGCTGACGTTGCCATGACATTTTTTTCAAGCTAGAGATAAAACTTTGTATGTATAAGGGTAATGGATGTAACCTGGGGTGGGGTGGGCAAGAACTGGGAGTCTTCCATTCCATCCAAATGTCTTCCCCTTGTCTGTCCCTTCTCCCTCCCTTCCAGTGACATTTGAAAGTAGACAGTGGTTTGCATGAGAGGAGACCTTTGCAAACACTCATTTACAGTACAGATTGTACAGACAATACATGTCCCTCATTGGCATGCAGCAGTACAAAGAATTACGTGTTCATATCCGTGAATGAATCATACACCTGCGAAATTGTACTATCACCCTCTCTATGCCACTCATAGTGGAGGTGTAAATTTCTAAACCAGTGTTTTTCACTCAAGTTGTCTTCATTTGATATGAAGATTGTAAATTAAAGTCTGAGAGCGATCATTAATACAGTGAGATTTCAGCGATGGATAGCTTTTGTATTTTAATGACTCCTGTAAGTGGTTTGCTGCAAGTGGCCAGTTGTCTTAGAATGTAAGGTGATGATGAGGATGAAGTTGATGATGAAGATGGACAGCAACCATGGAGATTTTCCTAGAATCTCATGGCAGTGGTTCTGGAACTATAAAAGAGAAAAATGCAATTGTTTTGTTTCCTAAAACTAGTCACTCTGTTTGTTTTTGGTACTTTCTGAGAGGCTTGTTGCCCATTTATTTCATGTTCAGTAAGATACCCCTGAAGTGGGTGATGTTTCACCCAGTGGTAAAAGACCAGTGGTGGTGGTTGTCCAGGGAGTATTCATCCGGGGGGTAGTTGTCCAAAGACTGTTTATGTGATAACGTTCATCTACGTCAGTGTTCCATCAGTGCTGTTAAGTATACTCAGACTATATTTGTGAAAATCACCAGTGAAAAGTACACTGCACTTGATACTGAATCATCTTAATTTATTTAGCAGTCGTATTTGCCTGTCTCAGCTGGCATAAATTTATTTGGTAGCTAAACTTGTAATTAGTTTTCTGTGAATTTTCCATTTTTCCTAAACCCATTAAGAGCACTAGCAAATGTTAGTGTAGTTTTTAAACAGAAGTCTCGATTGAAGTTTACTCATAGATTTTCAAGAAGCAGAAAGTTTGCATTGATGTCACCACAAGATAAGAAATGATACTGACCTCCCCCCAAATTTGCTGCAATCATATCTACCTAAATCAAAGCCTCTGTGACATTTTGTGTGTTTAACACTTGAATATCTGAAGATTACTTGTTAGCTTTGACTCTTGTCCTTCTTTTTATAATCATGTTGGACATTTTTCTGAGTCTCTTTCTTTTCCATTGCAGATAAGCTTGCACTCGTTTGCATTGCAACTCATCTCCTACTGCGCGGACGACAAGTCGGACAAGAAGATCTGCGCTTTCATCGCCAGAAATGACCTGTCTCAGACGCACGAATGCTTCGTCTTGGAAAGCGAAAAATCGGTATGGAGCAGGGGTTTCATCATTATCCCTTATTAACATAGATATAGATATCTGAATGACGTCATGCTGAGTACTCACACATTGATGAAGCCAAACAGTATATGTGTGGTTCTTGCTTTGTGAGACAAAACATCTCTGTCTTCAGCAATTGCTGTATATAATGCACGAACAGGCCGAGAATTTGTTGGTTCGATATCTGACTACATCTTCGGTCAAAAGAGGAGAAAGTGCAGCAGTTCAATTTCTTTAGATGAACTGATAATATTCAAGTTAAACTGCATTTCAACGTTTCAGCTGTTTGTGCGTTGTATTATCCCGCACTTTCCATTGGATTTGTGTTTCGCGATTTCATGAGAACACCTTTTGCCTTACAGAGCTTGGGCTTCACTGTTTGTTCATTCTGGTTTGTCTGTCTATGCGTGTGATTGTTTGTACCAGTTGAGTTCTTTACACCAAGGTTGGATCTCTAATAGATGCATGGCTCCTTTGATATCTGTTTGCACAACGTCAACACCACTGTTGTAATATTGTCTGGTAACCGTTCCCATTTACCCTGGTCCAAATTCTGAGTAATTCTTTCCTTCACAGCCCCTCTTCCAGAATTACTCTGCCCCCATGTGTTTTTTTTTTTTGTCTTTTTTTCTTTTTATGAGGAAATTTTAATATCCCAACATGAAAGTTCACATTTGCACATACTATGTCAACATTAATGGTCTGCTTGTGATGCATTTCCACTTTGAATTTGTACCAGTAAATTTGTTCCACTTTTCAGTGCATAATTCATAATAAGATTTAATTCCAACAGTGAGTTGTATTTTAAAATTGCTGACTACACTAAAATGCTGCCCTCTAGGTCTGTTCTATACACCCAGGCTGATCTTTGCACACATGGAAAGCAAAATGGATGACTGTTTACTATCGGAAAACCAAAAGCAATATCATTTCCATTGGCACCCTTTTGGTATTCTAAATTAGAACAATATTGTTTATGCTTAATACCTACCTCAGTGTATCTGGGTATTGAAAAGTATTCAGTTAGGTATTTCAAACTTAGTTAAGGAAGAATTTAAGAACTAAGATTTAAAGAGACTCCTGTTCTCTGACTGCAGTTTCTCATTTCATAATTCTTTTTTGCCTGATCACTCTCTTACACCCGATATTGCAGCAAGCCAATGCTTTAAGTCCCTTTGATCCTGAGTTCTTCACTCAGTGATTAGTAGCATCCCAAATGCGATTGGTCTTCTTGTGAATATTTCATGTGACATCACCTCCTCTTGATAACTTGCTGGATACACCACAAATTTACAACGACCCTGTGCAAATACCTGTGAGACATTGGTAGGTCCCCATAGCCAGGACCTACGATTCTTATACTGCTTTAAATGTTTAACCAGTCAAAAAAAACCCCAAAAAACACTCTATTTGAAGTGGATTTGGGATGCAATGGGCTGATTAATAACACGACAGTCAAGGCATCACTGTTTTCTGCAGTAACTTTATATTCTTGTTTGTTACCCTTTTGAAAAGCTTACTGCAGGTATGATTGCTGTTGTTATTGCCAGGGTTATCATGTGAAACAACAATGTAGTATGATATCGAGTTTCTAAATGGGTGTGGGTGTAACTGTTTAAAAAATGTTTTAAAAAGAATCTTTTTAAAATTGTGAAAACCTGAATGAAAAGCTAGTCTAAGTCAAGGCAATCATTAGAAGTCTCATTAGAGCTATAAAAAAATTGGCAGACTTGCAAGAATTTTGGCAGCTTAATAGATTTATCAGAGTACCTGATGATTTGTGATCACTGAAATGTTTCATCCTTTTCATTGTGTTGTCACCAGAAGAAGATTTCTTTATTTTTCATCAAAGTTTTGCCCTCTTCATGCTACTTTCTTCTCTTAATTTATTGTAAGTAGCTATCGGCCATAGAATCTGTGAAGGTCGCTGTTCGTTTATGATATTAGACGCAATCACTGTCCATTCCGTGTGCTTTTACATTTATTCTGTGAGAGGTTTCCTTCGAACAAACAACATGGATGACATAAAACATCACAGGAGAAAGTTTCATTTTTGGTTTCGATGATAATCGTAACCTTTGTAATCATGCACATGTGTGTGTGTATGTATGTGTGTATGTATGTGTGTGTGTGTATG
>VJOZ01020183.1:212-17914 GCA_009801055.1 Stichopus horrens | reverse complement strand
CCCACCCACCCACACACATACATACACCACCTCCAACACCACTACTGGACCCACAAAAGCCATGAACAGCGCGTATGCCAAATGTTACAGGTCTTCCTTTACACGAAACGTGATGTGGCTATCACGCCCGGCCAATAATAACTAACTTATACCCTACCAAAACACTCCCAGCATGCAGCAGGAAACACAGGAAGATATATCGCTTTTTAATTAATGTGTAACTTGAGCATAATTGAATAACATTATCGCCTTGCCCTGGATTTCCGCGTTTTGATATGAACCAAACATGTTGTCATGCCACCTCCGCCGGTTCTTCGGGTTGCCATGGTTGTCCGAGCTGGAATACGGGATGCCTTTATGTACTCGTAAGACAGTATACACTTACTGTATTACCGAGCGTTTGCTGTTGTATATGCTCCCTGATGTTATTTAGTATACAGTCAATAGGTACACCACAGTGAGAATACGCACCATGCATCACGTACGACACATTCAGACAACGCGTGTCACGCCAGTATTGAGTCCACAATGGTCTAAGACATACGTTTACTCAAAATCAAAGTATTCTTAAACATTGTACAACATTCATGTTCTGGATAAAAGTCCGCAATTTTTAAGCTATACTAACTTTGGGCATGCGTATTATTTTTTGTTTTTTGCATTTAATAAAAACGTTCGCTGAATACATTAGTTTACAAAAAAGACTAGAAAAGGACAATTTTAAATTACATCAGTCCAAGGCTGAAAGTCTGCGTCATTGCTTTACATCCCTACATAACCGATTGTTGAACATGAGCGATATCTCTTTATACTTGCTATATTTTACTCAAAACACTGTTGGGAAGCTCATCTGCACTTTCTAGCACAGCTCCAACATACCTGGACTGGTCGATAGGTTCGGTAATACGTAACTCAAGCTATACGCAAATGATCGAATCCACGTACGTATTAATCGACAACCTCAGACGATATTATATTTCACTTATTTTAATACATCGGATACACAGCAATCATATACACAATTACGCTAAGCTGTGTCAAGTCCCATTCATTCACTGCCCACCTAAGAACTTGTGAACGGCAATTTTAAGAAGATGGAAGAAATTTATTTTCTTCCTCCAACTTTTATATGAATAGGTCATTGGTTTCAATGAAGAGAATTTGTTGCAATCTAGAAAGAGACCTTTTTTTTTTGGTAGTTACCGGTTCCCTTATTGCATGAAATCGACCACCCGTTACTATTCTGCATACATAGATTGGTTCAGTGTTCAACGTGCAGGGAACTGTGTTTTTCACTTGTCTGTATGAATCTCTCGTAACCATTGAATCGATAGATCCCACTGGCCAATGTACTATCTTTGGTGAGACTTGCAGGTTTGAATGATACCTAAATTAAAAAAAAAAAAAAACTTCATCAATTTGGAGATTCGTCTCCACGACATATATCCAACACCAGCAACGAAAGACTGGTGTTAGGTATTGTCATAGATTCCGCTCTTAAAGTAATCCCACGCCCTGCATTGTTGTCAATTACATTGTTGACGTGAAGTTATGTGCCATCCTTTTGTATTAATTCTTCTATTTTGTATAAAGCTGATGAGTAGTTTTTGTTAGTGCATGTAGATGTGCAATAGTAGAATAGATTCAGCCGTCACTTGGCCAGTAATTCTCTTCGAATAAGTTTGTACATTTGTGGCGTTCGTTTTATGTTCAAGTCCAGGAAAAGAGGCGTTTTATTTTAGACTTTCTTGGACAGGTATCATTAGTCACGGGCGGTTCGGTTGTCGCTCCATGGCACCGAATATATAATGAAACGATTCGGCAGCAATTATGGTGCAGATACAAGTGGTGACAAACAAAAGCAAATTAATTAGTGACGTCATCTTATCGGTCAATGTGACGTAATCGTTCATATTAATCCATGGCCTGCTTAAAAGCGCTGGTTAATGAACAATGGCGGATCTTCATCATAAATGAATTCTCCCAGGCACCGTACATTATCCATCGGTTCGTTTCCGTGACGCATTATGGTACACGTCAACATACATGCACAGAGGTTTGTGAGTTAACCTATCATGTCCAGTCGTTATAATGAAGTGAGCGACTGCTGTAAAGATACATTTCTGCACATGCTGTCTTCAAAGAAATCCGACCATCAATCAGGCCGACACATGAGTAGAACCTTGAAACATTTGGAGGCAGACAGAAATAGTTACACCCCCCCCCCCCCGGGGAAACAGTGTAAGATGTGACTTTTTTCTTTACATCCTACGACTCAATGGGAAAACTAATTGGAACACTTAAATATATAACACTTAAATATACAGCGACTACATATTTCTGTCAATAGAGACACCGAATACTCTTTGGCAACTTGCAGCTCTCAAAGTCAGTAGTTTGCACGTATGCACGTTTAAATCTCTTTTCGAAGTTCGTAACTGAAAGTTCACTGAATAACATTAACAAACAAGTACAGCAGCACAAACGAGTACAGCAGTTATCAAGACAGCTGAGTGACCGTACATCACGACCGCTTTTTTCTATCGAAAAAGAAAAAAAGAATCCGTTTAATGGACCAATTTTCAGGTACTTAAAAATTTGAAGCTTGTTAACAAATTGCGAAGGCTACTTTCCGACTGTTTTGCCATCAAAACCGAACGGTCATCATAAAATAAATAAAACTATACAGGCATTTCCCGGTTAGAATTCTTCGAAAATTATCATTCATTCTCTAAACGATGATGCTGAAGGACGTTCGAAACAGAAATGATATGTTAAAAATAATTCTTGAGGGCATATATCGGCGGTGGGTGTGTTGTTATGGAACGCCATAAGGGCAAAACGAATCGTTATCGGAGTGATTGTAAGTAGTATAGTGGCGTACAATGAAGGGGTAGTGATGTGAAATGACACAGTAGCCATGTTAAACGAAGTAGTAGCCATGTAAAATGAAGTAGGTCTCTATAACTTTCATTTCAGTCTTAAATAGACAGCATAATACAGCATACATGGAGTAACTACAGAATTGAAGGAGATTGAGGAGTGACAACAAGAGGCTCACAAGGAGCTTATTTACGTTGCCACCCCTGTACATAGAAACTAACAAAGTTGCAAAAAATAAGAGTAATTCGCCTTTGCTTTATTTTGCATCGCCACTACACAAGTAGCAGCGGTGCAAAATATAAGTGAGTAGCGAAAATTGTAAATTGAAATAGTAGCAGGATGATTTCAAATGGTATGATTTGAAGTAGTATAGAGGCGGTAGGGGAGTGTTTTGAAACATTAACCATGTAAAATGGAACGATGGGGGCGTGATTTCAATTGGCGCTCTTCCAATATCTTAGAGGAGTTTTCCGGATTTGATATATGTAGGAGACATACATATCAGCATGTTTATCTAGTGCCTAACTTGATTACACCTTATGGGCGCCCAGTCTAATTGGTCTAACGTACAGACCTTAGGCCCCGAAGCCTATAGGTTCAGCAAGGCCAGCCAAAATGAAAGCTCCATTGAATGTCGATTCGTTCTTAATTGTCGGATCATCTTTCGTTGAAGAGCAAACGGGCAAAGCAGTTTTTACTATCGTCTTACAGTATAGACATATAGAGGCTTGGCAAGTAAAGATGTCCTACACATGGATTTTAAAATAGCATGAGATATACGTTTCTTTTTGCTTGTAATTCTACACATAAGCCTAACTTAGGTCATGTTAGGGTTTAGCCTAAAGTTACTCACGTATACTACAAATGAGATAGCTCTAGGCCCACCCAGGGTAATTTTATCCTCAGTGTTATCGACAAATATGTCAAAGTTCGTTACTGGCGCCACGCCCAACAACTTTCTGAGGGGCGCCTTTGATTGAAAGCACGCTACGAACGTGGCTACATCATGGCTACAGTTTTAAATCACGCCGCTACTACGCAGGCTACCACTCGAAATCACGCTGCTACTACTTCATTTTACACGGCTACTTCTTCGTTTCACATGGCTACTGTGTCATTTCACATCGCTATACTTCACTGTACGCCGCTACCACTTAAAATAACGCCACTACCGATTCGTTTTGCCCTTTTGGCGTTCCACACGTTGTTGGTGATGGTGGATGCATCGCCAGTCTATATGACAAGCTAGAATATGATATATATCACAAGCTAGGTTAGACAAGCTAGAATATGATATATATCACACACGAGCTATAATAACACTTTCAGGAACAAATTTTTTCATACGTTTTTCATGAGGGTCTACTTTTAAAGCATATCAAAAAATTACTTGTCTGTCCGTCTGCAATCTTCATCCAAATCAACCACAGGAATGCCTCCTGGATGGCAGAACTCCCCTTATTTGATATCAAATATAGGCCTAGAGCTAATATTCAAATTATCCTTTAGTATGGGAAAGTTCAAATGTCAGCACACTAATGTTTGGGAGGGGGAATTTCTCCTATCAGTTTAATTTAATCTTTCCAAGACGCATTTTAATGCATTTATTTTGAGAACGCTTGCACATTAATGCACATGTTTACGTTCAATAGAATAGTATCTATTCCAATTGAATACGCTGAACATATCACACCGTGGCCGGTAGTCAGGATATGTGATGAGCTGTAAATAACAGCAAAAATGTGGTATTTCCAGTATCATTGATATCATAATAAGCTTCCGTATGTTTTATTTCCATACATAGGTTTATCACATACCGTTCTAGTGCATATATAAAATAACTTTGGGGCACTTTTCGGGAGTCTTTTTGCTTTAACTTCTGTCTTTATCTACGCAAGAACGAATAGATAAAAAAGGAAAAAAATACTTCTGATTTAAGTTCGGAGAGGTTTTATCTTCGGCTTCGAAAGAATATAACTACTTGCATATAACTTGTAATACATGACGTCATAAATTATTCTCGATAGATAATATCACATGTCACAAAATAACGGAAAAATGAGAAGATACTTTTCAACTCAATATGAATAAAATAAAGCCATGCATGAGTGTGACCATAACAGGAACAATACTGTATTTATCAAAGTTGATTAGTTACGTATTAAATTTTTAATGTCATAACCTGAAACAAGAGTAAACCACATCTGTTTTTCGTTTCGTATTCTGAGGTAAAGGGAAGAAAACGAATAAAAAAGGAGCGAACGAAGCGTTGTATAAATTAATGATGGAACATTCGACTCGTCCTCACTTTTTTTTTTTTTTTNNTTACATATTTGAACAGAAAGGTTAATTTATATTAGCGCGTCATAACATGAATCACGTGACCCTTCGGGAATATAAACAGAGATAAAAAGCGAAAACTGATTAAAAAAAAATAGTCATAAAACATTAAATGAAAAAAAGACGAAGAAACATTAAGTTTATAATTGCATCTCTCTGTAGAGGGTTGGATTGAGAGCATAGATTTCACAGAGCAGAAGAATACAGAAAGGAATTGGAACAACGTTGAATATGAAACGCTACCGTATACATGATTTCACAATTTGATGGTATTCCATGTCGTGTACTGTGTCACGTACCACATGTGCATGATTTATAAAAACAAACGCGTTTTTTACTTTTCTCACTTAGGCTCGAAACTATCCTCTAAATTATACATCTGTATTATACACAGACGTGTGGATAATGATGGGTCTAAAATGTAAACAACTCTTCTAGTGTCAAAAAATAAAAAAGTACAAAAAATCACACCCCCAAGTAAAAGAAAGAAATAAATAAGCTACTTTAACCAAAAACTAGGGTTACCTAAATCGTGTGTGAAAAAAAATCAGAAATGATATACGAGGTAAGTAAAAATCTGTTGTACGTTTGTGTACGAGGCATAGTAACGACACACGTTTTTCTATTAAACTTTGGACAACTAACAATAAACTCTTTGTGAAGAAAAAATGAAATAAAAAAACACACACACACAAATAAAAACACACAAACAAAAAAAAAAAGCGAAAAGAAGAAAAAGAGGAAAGAGAAGTAGCCTACATGAATGTGAAATCGCAATCTCATGTTCAAGGTTTTCCTTGTTATGGTGTTATTTTTGTTTCTATGTACTGATCTATAAGTTTTGCAATGTTTGATGTTTGAGGTCAGTTCGGGTAAATCCTTACTTTTCACTCCCAGAGCACAGAGAAGACCATAATATATGCCAGCTAGCTGCGGCATACAAAGCACACCCTCGCTGTCTGAGGAAACACTAAAGAATAAAACATTTCTATAAATCATGTTGATCCACGTTGCAGAATTACCATGAATTATTGAAAAACCTCTTTCATGGTATAAATAATTCATATTTTGGCCCACGCATTTTGAACTTTTTCCCCAGAACTGATCTAAATCATTCTAAAGACTGGGGTCACCACTGATTTGCTAATTTCAAGAAAAAAAATGGAGTATGTACAATTTTTTACCCTTTCGCCACTTTTTTTTACATATTTTTTTCAATGAGAGGACCTTAGTGAAAATACTCCCCCTTCTTCCAAGTAAGTGGGAGACGTTCGGCACCTCCCCCCCCCCCNNCCCCACAACTCATCTCATGAATCACCTCTCGGAGTATGTGAAAAGTCTCGCTTGAGTAGAGATTGTCTATGCACTGATTTTCATAAATTCAACTGATTTAAATGCTTCAGAAAGGGGTTTCTTTTCACAAATAGCTTCGAGTTCTCATGGCTAAAATAACATTCATTATAGACCACTGTGCAGACGCCTTTTTGGAATGTACATACAGTCCTGAGATCTGACTCTTTCCTCGTTAACCACATCAGCAGTGAACTATACGCGAGTGCTTAGTAGAGTCTACTCATGCTCGTGTGCGCTTTCCTATCTATGTCTATAGATCCCGCAGCTTAGCAAACATATACCAGAGCGTACCCACGAAAGTTCCGGGGGGTCTCTGATTTGTCCAGCGCCCCCTCCCCCACCCGATCACTGAGCGTGCTTCCTCATTCACTCTTAAAAAATATTCCCAAAATGCATTGCTTGCAAGCTTCACTTTTTTTTTCGTATGCATGTCCAGGCAAGTGAATCACGGATTTCTCGGGGAACCTTTCAATTCCTCTTCAGGGTTTCAGTATTTGAAACACAGTCAAACCCCACCCCACCCCTCCTCTACCCCTCCTCGGGAGTGAAACTATGGACACTTGAGCGATATACCCGTCTTGAATGTATATTCATTTCCACATACATACTCGGTAGTTGTAGGTCTTCACGAATCCAGAATCATCGTCAGGGATGTATGATGACACATCTGAGCTGCCTCTCACTTGGAGGACAGGCTGATACACTCCTTCTCCCAGACACTAACCGTACTCCATATTTCATCGCAGAAATCATGGACGTGATTTATCTGAAACCGAACGGAAAGAAGAAAGAGTCAGCGAAGGGAAACGCGTCGCTTAAAGAAGCTCTTCAACAACAGAGCGTAACCTTACAATGTTTACTTAGATGGAATCCATTTCAGTAATGCGTGTTTCCCACTGCCGCTGCTTAATTCCTCGTTTCTCCAGGCCGGAGGAAGATTTGAAATTTATTTCTTCATCTGTCTTTCTCTCCATCTCCCCCTCTCTCTCTTCCGTCGTTGGCAAAGTCAGAGCGGGAGAACTTTTCGACAGCTGCATCCGACAGAGCAATCATATTTAGTACATTAATTCGTCAAATATTACTCAAAAAAAAGAAGAGAGAAAAAAAGATAAAGAGAAGTGGAGAGGCAGAAATAGTGGGAGGGTGGAGATGAAACAACGTTAGTGATTTATGCGGTTAGTGTTTCCCTTTGCGTGAGTCACGTTGTAAACTCACAAAGTAAATATATATAACACATAGCAAAAACTGCAGTCATTCAACTCTTTACATTTCTTTGTAGATTTCCTCTCTCAAACAGCATGATACAAATTTAAGCTATTGTACTATGATAAATAAGCTTGTTTAAGTTTTGCCTCCCGATGCTTTTCCTTCTACGGTCGAATTAAATTTGAGTTGTTTTCCCTTTCTTTGTATCAACCATTTGTGCACGGGGCATTAAAAGAGAGACGAAAAAAACATGAGAAATTTCGTTCGTCTTTAGGGTTGATAAAGTTATTAGATATACCTATCAATATGAGGGAATTATCGCCAAACTCTCCAAACAGACGGCATTAACTTGCTAGAATTATATTTTCAACAAAATGACAAAAGCCCCGTCCCATGGGTGGCCAAAGTGGCAAAATTACGCTCGTTGCTTGATGCCTGCGCCGTGCCGAATAATTCTCATGGGCTTGGAGCCATGCGGATGATTTCACGCAAGCGTTCATATCCCCATCTCTTCATTAGCGGCGCCTTTTAAAAGCTTTGCTTTCTTTTCAATAAATTGGACTTGCATTTCTTTCTTTCCTTTCTTCCATTTTTTTTTGTCCACTTCTTTTTCATCAACTTCTTCTGGGGAAGATTGCCATGGGCGTCAGGCAGCATTTCAAAATTACGCGGGAAGAGAGAAAGGTAAACATGGAAACGACAGCGTCCTTCCGAGGCGTTTCAATCCAGAGGACCAAAATGGGGAACGATAAACATATCGCGAGATCATGCGAGGGTAAAATGAGAGATTTTTAAATATTCGCCTGAATGGCATGTTTGACAAACTGGCGCCGAAAGGTGCTACCTAATACTTATACCAGTTAAGCCATCACACACACATAATTTAATTTTGCTGTATCACCTTCATATTTTGCTTGGTTTTATTATTTAAAGAAAAATACGTTGATTTTTTGTTGATGATTAAGTTGGGAGTAATAAAGTTTACATCAATGATTATAAGATCACGTGACAGTGTTTAAAACTCGTAAAAACTTGATCTTCACAGAGCAGAATGTATTTAGTTTTTCGTTTTTCGTTTTTTTTTTTTAATTGAGAGGTAGTGAAAGAACTGTCAAAGGTGTTCGACCTTTCATACGATTCAGATGGGAGACCGAAAGATGTCGAAGTGCGGAGAGAGGAGGAGGAGGAGAAGAAGAGAGAGAGAGGTGGAGGGCGGAAGTTGTAGCAGTTAAAACTGCTATATGAATGATCGATCACTCTATAACAGTCACAATGAATATGCGCGCACATGTTACCGTGAGGACTACTGACTATACATTCAAGTCCTCTCAACAGTACGACAACTCAGTCAATGTATAATTCACGTGCATGCGTGCTTGATAATGTTTGATGATACTCGAAACGATTACGAATATCATGGATGAGGATGACGATATTGATGACGATGACAATGGCGATGTGGATGATGGCGACGACACTGATGGTGTTAATGATGATGACAAAGATGTTGACGATGGCAATGGCGATGGCAATGGCGATGTTGCTCGTGATTAATAATCATGACGACGACGATGATGGTGATGTTGACGAAGATGTAATGATGATGTTGATGACTATGAAAATGATGTTGATGATGATATAATGATTAAGCTGATGAAGACGATGATGATGTTGATGATGACGATGATGATGTTGGACGGTGATGTCGATGAGCATGATGATGACGACGATGATGATGATAATATTTGTGATGATGACGGTGATGGTGGTATCTTGTCCGTATCGTCGCGATGATGATGAAGACTACGATAAAGACGGAATGGTGAAGAAAGAAAAAATGCACTATAGCCTATGTGATAACAAAATGCTCGTAGCTCGGTAGCGATTAGCTCAGTAGAATATAAACATATTGGAGAAATAATTACACGCTCTCGAAGGCTCTTGTTCTCCGACAGATATATCGATTGATGGCCAAGCAAATGCATACAATGCATTGTTGACAAATCACTCCAAAATTGTATGTAAAAGAGAGATTCTTTTCTCCCCTTCTCTCGTCGTTGCATTACGGATGATATTTTTCTTGTTCACGAATATTTTTGCGTTTTTTTTTTTTTAGAATCCCGTATAGTCGACGTTTTAACGAGGATATCAAAGGAAAACAAGAGAAAAAGCCTGGAAGGTTTTTTTTCTCTCTCTCTTCTTTGCAAGTTACGGACAGTTTCGCAGTAATTACAGAAGATCGATCATTAAAGGGGAATGATGAATAATCGGCGATTAAAGCAATAGGCTGTCGTACTATCGGACTGTCACTATAAAGTGGGATGGTGGACGGATAGGTGGGGGAGGGGAGTCGACGGTGGAGATTGATAGAAAGTGGGGTGAGGGAAATGGTGAAGCTTATTTAACCACGGCGTTATTCAAAACGACACTGTCGCAATCAACCCATACTACCGATGACCACACTCCAGAAATCACAAGGCAATGCACGTTAAATCTCTTTTGCAAAATGTGAAAGAGTTAACGTTTGGGACAACGTGTTCACCCCCTTTACCATCTCCGCCCCCACCCTCTTGTACGCCGATGTATGGCCTCTGCTTTCTATGGAAGGCAAATTCAATCGTGATACCATTGTAGGCCAAAAAGTCAATTGTTCTGAAGGAGTAACGCCTTAATGATCACCAATGATTTGAAGATATTGTCGCTCTTAACTCTTAAAGCTGTTCATGGCAAAGAGAACCGATTAAGATACACACGATTCAATAACAGGAACTGGGTATTCGAAAATAAAATACTGTAAATGAATTTTTGCACTTGGACTCCAGCACACATAAACGAAACTCTTTGGACACAAACATGGACAACAAGAATGGAAAAAGGAAATCGAGAAGAAAAAGCGCAACGAAGAGTCGCGAAGAGGATCTAGGGGGCTTGCAAATAAGAAATAAAAGTCTCTCTCGTCTGCCGTAACACAGCATTTGGGAAGTGTTTATCCTTCTTTAACACTATACTGCTTTAAAAGTATGAAATGAAATAATTGAAGTGAATGGAGCAAAAGGGACTGATCGCGGGCGGTGAATTGCGTGCCAAAGCAAAGTCTCGAAAGCCATTTTGATTTGGGCAAAAAGTGCAAAAATCGATCACATTTTCTTTCATTCGCGACAGCATGCATGATTTAGAAATGAGGCCTCTTTTGCAAAATGGAGCGTAAGTTGAAATGTCTCGAAAATTAGCTGTCAAATATACTTTAGCAAAGAAACTATTTTAACAAATTCGTCCAAACACGTTAATTTGTCAGAAGGATACTCACGCAGCCATAAAATATACACACTTTACGCGTTCTGCGCTTAGTTGTAATACATTCAGTTAAGCATTCTTTTCGACCACTCTCCCTCTTTCTTTATATTTCGTTCAAAAGATGAGAAAAAGATCAGCGGAAACGAAAAAAAAAAAAAAACAAAAGAAAACAAAAGAAAAAAATGAAATGAGTAAAGAGAGAATGCACTTTCTGAAAGTGTGTTAATGTTGTAGCATTTGAATTATGGTATGGTTAATGATGGAATGTACTTTAATGTTGCTAGCTTCAGAGTTAAATAGGTTATGAATTTATTGATTATAAATGGTTTAACGTTTGTTGCATATTGCTGATTTGATTTATTTCCAGGTCAGATGTAAATCTTCCGTGCAAGTGTTAAAGCACACCGAACAATGCATCGCCCTCTTTCAGATTATGGAACGTCACATGTATACGCGTCGAATACTTCCATTATGGACGATACACAACAAATGATTCTCACCGCCGCTCAAAACAACATTTTGCGTAGCCATTTATTTTTTAATCACAACCGTCTCATATCATCTACCAGTTAGCATAGTAGCTTCGAATAGTGCAGCATACGCTGTGACGTCATGATGATGCAATACAGCACACGAAATATCAACCAATCAACCATCTTTAGGAAAAGACACAGCGATCAGCACACCGATCACTTATCGTAAATTGATATAAATGCAGCTTAGACTATGATAGCATACAAAATACTGCATTTATAACTGATTATACGTCCAACCGATTTTAAGTACACTTGGCTGGCTTTAACACCGTACATTTTAAACAAGATTTACAGTACAATTTCAATACAGATACAATTTGAAACAACAGAATTCACCTGTACCAATCACTTTAAGTAAATTTATGACATGCAGTTCGGCTAAAAAAAAAGTACGACGAAAAAAAGAAGAAGAAAGAAACAGATCATGAAATATGACAGTACATAAGAACCACCGATCAACTGTAATGAACTGACTACAATGAAGCCTATAGAATATGATGACATATAGCATACAGGGTATAAACTGATCAACAGTCAATCAATAACAGCTCGATATGTTCAGAAACAACAGAACAGTATAACGTGCTATCAATTACAGTCACACACGTGGCACACTGCACAATCATGTTGTATGTAACTGCTGTGCATATCGACTGCAGTAAGAATGCAGAGTGATCGGAAAATAACCAAATGATGATTTCATACAGCAAATCAATTGCCAGTTCTATGGCTGTACCAGCACAGCATACTACAAAACCATCAAATTAAGGACAAATTAGTATATCACATAAAAAGCACATTAAAATGAATCAATTGTCAGTAACATGGAGGTACATCAGCCCAACACACTACAGGTAGGTCACCATCAACTAAAGGTTTATCAAAACACATGTCAACTATAATAGCATATAACACATTGAGGCAATCACTGTTTACGACGAATGCAATACAGCGTAATAGGAAAATAACCAAACGGTGATTACATACAGCACACGACATTAATCAACTGCCAGTTACATGGTGGTATACCAGCACAACGCACTAAAGATAGGTCACCATCAACTAAAGATTAATCAAAACACATGTCAACTATGATGACACATAACACATTGAAACAATCACTGTTTACGACGAATACAGTACAGCGTAATAAAATAACCAAACGATGGTTACATACGTCACACTGTACGTATAAATTGACTGCCACTGATGAGACTATACCAGCACAACACACTACAGAAACCATCGCATAAAGATGAATCTAAACACATGAAATAACAACCTCGTGAAACATGACCGTTGACTCATACCACGACTCATCATGTTACGGAATCAAGTTCTGGTTGATACATATTAACGAATAACAAATCATTGACGATACGCTGGAAACTGATTTGACCTCGGGGAACACAGTTCAAAACTGAATTTTTCAAATCTATGGAAAGATTGAGTTACATTATGACTGTATTTGTATATTTAGTGTACTAAGAGGATATTTTTGTGTCCAAAGTTCTGGCGGCTTAACCAGTTTCTTCCAATAACCTTTCACAGGATCATTTGGAGAAAGAGTGAAATGATAAATCCCCCTTGGAATTTACATCCTTTTCATATCCTATCCTTTTTTAAAAGAATCAGGCAGTGTAAGAGAAATGAAATTTGCCATCAGGACTTAATCAGGACAATTCGCCATTCCAGAGATGGCATCAGTATCTACCTCAGGTTACATGCAAATGAGAGCGAACTTGTCGTGGGGAATAGTATCGTTTCAACAATTATATTCTCAAGTATACATAAAAAAAAGTAACTACTCCATTTCAAATCCCTGTCGAACATAAAAAAGAATATTTAACCACTCCATTTCAAATTCCTGTTGAACATGTCTCGAATAAGTTCTAGATTTTCAAAACTTTTTAGCCTCACTCATATGTCTTGAGACTCTTCCCCGAACAGGCAGTAAAATCATTCTCAATGTTAGCAATGATAGGGAAGCGATAAATATATTACATATTGTTTGTATGTTTGTACAGCACGGTAAATTGGAAAATCAACACAGTAAAAAACTGGCTACAGACGGAGCAAATTCTGACCCAAAGGTTTGTCCTTAAACAATTTGAACATTTCCTGATAAGACTTGGGACACACACTGTATGGGAACGTGACGCTAAACCACGTCTTCGCCCAACTGAGAATATTCCTCACAAAACAAAGGATTGTCTGTGCGTATAGTTTTTACTATCTCTCTATATATAGAAAGTTACCGTGTGCTGCTTTGTGTTGTGTATAGTCTATGGCCTGAGAAACGTAGCCGAAAATTTAGCTGCTCTAATTTTCGTTTTCAGAGTTATTATATGCTGGCGTTTGAAGAATCATGTGCAAATTTACATACCAGACACACGGCAGCAGTAACACAGTCCTACAATACCGTCAAGCATTGTGATATCCAGGGCTAGTCCGTATCTAAATTTATGTTCACCCTCGTGAAAGACTAGAATCTTACCGGTACACAAGAACGGACAGATAATATAAAATAATAGGTCGTGTATAAAATACATACACGGTGGTAAATTGTTATTAACTTCGTTTTATGGTGCGCTGCCAGTAGTGTATATCATTCAAAACATGTGGATACAATAAGAACAAAAACGTTATGAAAACGAAAGGTCGTATAATGAAATGCCAGGTACCCTCCTAAATTGACAAAGCTATTCACAATGACCGTAAAATGCACATTTATATTGACGCCGCAGATAGGTTTATTGATCAGGATTCACTATAGTGTTCTCTTTTAATACTTTCTCCGAGTGTATAAATCAGTAAAATGAATATCTTTGACAAACATGGGTTATTGGTTTAGAATAAAAAAAAATTAAAGATCATGACCTCTCAAGAGAATTTCGTGACCCAAGACACTTAATTCTGTATTGGCCTGCAAAGAGCGCCAACTGTGTCATAAACAATATCAAAGAATGATCGAGCCGATCTTTAGTAAGTTTCTGGAAGATTCAGGGTGTGAGAAAATGGCCATTAAATTCCTCGTAATTATTGTATTGAAGTTGTACCACCTGTAACATTAAATAAATCAGCTGAAACGACTCTATCAACCAGGAGTGCTCATAAACTGTACTTATTTTTGCCCTAAATACGCTAGAATTGATGGTCAACCTCAGTCAAATTGTTACATCTTTGCTTTCCCACCGCAATTAACATGCTGGGAGTTCATTGACAAATCCTTGATCAACGAAGAGAAGGAATAAAAGATATTCTGTGAAACTTTCAGAATGAAAAAAAATCTGCTAGATGACACATTGAGACGGATCATATTTTTTTCATGAAGGATGAATGTGAATCTATACAAAATTACATGTTACATGTTATACGCGTGATGTTCATGCATGATCAAGTACGTTCTGATAATGACGTAATTCACGTTCAAAACATGATACGTGTTGCTAGCCGGCTACTTTTGTCTAACGACTGACTGTTGTTATTATTGTAACTCTTGTAGGTTTAACCTGTCCCAGAAAAACGAATTGATTGAAACAAGAATTATGATAGCGGTTTATGTTATTATGAAAGAGTCGAAGACCACGGAACTTAACCCACTAACATGCATTTGTTGGTCGTTACTTTGCAAGTGTACGACTGGCTACAAGAAGTAGGCTACTTTACAAACTTATGATTTATGTACCGTATATCGCACTATTGGTTAGGTCGGAATCAGGTGTAGTAGTACGTTATACATACAGGGAAAAAACGGACATCTGACATTGCTTTACGACATCTTGGCAAAATATAAAACGATGTGAAAACGTGGCAGCAGTAAACCGTTTTCAAATTAACAGGAGAGTAGGCTACAACCACAGTCATTTTCAAGGAAGTATTATAACGTACATTATGTATAACGGTTATGTAGACTAAACGAGGACTCGGCGGTTTTCTATGGATTAGGTAAAGGCTTGTGCAGGCTATGCAGATTCCGATAAAAGATTTGATACAAAAAAAAGAAAGCTTATTAAATCGTTACATGGACTGCAGCTTGGTAAGTCTGTTTAGATATATCCAATCATATCCATCCATCAATTTGCATCTGCTCATGGGCATGACCATGACTCATCATCGATTTAAACTGCGGAGTATTCTGCCTGAGTCAACTTAACAGAAATACATGCACCAAGTCGATAACTTTGAAACGCTGTTGCGGAAATATTATCAAAACAATCCTCGAAGTTGATAGGTTAAACTCTTTAACGCACACGGCTTCATTGTATTTGGATTGTCTAAGGAAAAAAGAAAAAACGAAAAGCAATTTTCCCATAAACGTTACTAGGCCTATCTGCTTTGTTATACACTTAATCTTAGTTTTGCGTTTATATATTTTTTAAATTCTAAAAAAAAAAAAATACTGTCCAGCATTAACATAACTGAGTGGCGGCCAGAAGCTTGCAAAAGATTTTCATTATCTTAGCAGCAACGTTAACTATGCGGCCCATCTAATACAAGATGACCGATACACATATAACCAAAGTTGGGTAAAGTAGACATCCTCAGTACTCAAGCTCCCATCATGCAACTGGGCCTTTCCAACTATTTTTTTTTTTTTGAGCTCCTCGGGACGTAAAATACATCTACAACCTTACTGTAAATAGCGTAACTGGTTTGTTAGTGAAAAAAAAAAAATATTTGCACCTTTGTTGGAAGCGACAGGAACGGTCGGTGATACTTCTCCTGGCCAACCTCACCAATTCGACCCACCCATTCGACTGGTTAGGTTATTTCTTATTAAAATATCAAACAGCTTATTCAGGCATTGCTCGATATATAAATACGTCGACGGTATTTGCTAACTGACGGTATACCGTCTATCGACGGTATCATATATTGATCAGTTGTGTTGCAATATAAAATTCGATTTCGTTGTATCACGTTGGGCAAAGACTGTATACTGAATAATAACAAAATCACGGTTATAGCAGTATAGCTAAATTCGTTAAAGTTTTAAAGATCCCGTGAAGTCTATTCATGCTTTAACAAGAGAATTCTACTTGAGTAAAATTCAAGAAGTAAAGACTGTCAACCCCCCCCACCCCTTTCCGATAGTGCTCACACAGTTCTCGCATACACATGTAGTCATCTTTGTACGTCTATATCACTGAAGAGTGATTGACACATGGTCTCTTCAAGGAAAATAATGCGTTCGTTTTACAGAAGAAAATAATACTTTTACAAACTAAGATTTATGGACACAGAATGATACAAGGATGTATGGCAGTGTACTTTGTTTTTCAAGAAATAATTTTCTCACAGAAAGAAATTCAGTTATTTCTTGATCAAGAATGATATATTCAACCAAACTTTAAAAATTCAAATGATGCATCTTCCGTGACTCATCATATATATAAAATATTTAATTTAGGATTTTCAATTTTTGCAGACGTTTATCGGCGAGTTGGATGGTTGGTTACAACAATAATTAGAGCAGTTTTGTTTCTACGCCATAATTGGTGCATTTGAAACACCCTAGTTCTCTTTAAGGAAAGAAAGGGTTGACGTGCATCAACCATACCGATGGTAACCAACCAACCATCAACCGACCAACTAACCATCAACCAACCATCAACCGACTATGTTTGGTCCAAAAAGTCATTGAATGCAGATTCTTTTTTTTTTTCAGGTGAAATTTTTCAACTGCTTCAAATCAATCATTTCAAGACTAATCAGAAAGAGGGGCAGGTAAGGGGCGGTACTCTGCCATTTTATTGCACGATTATCGTCGTGCCTACATGAAGATTGCAACGATGAGATGGGGTATAAGCATAACTCCTTGATATATTTGTGGGANNGAAGATTGCAACGATGAGATGGGGGAAGGGGGGTGTTATAAGGGACGGGGTCATCAGCTCATAGTATCAAATGATGAGGAAATTCAAATATATTTTTTCTCCGGGGTGTAGTTATACGTTTGTCCAAACGAGTATACGGTATGTTAACAATTCAATGATGATATCACCGAGAAACAAATCTGATTGGCTTATTTTTTAAAAAAAAATTATTTAATGGCTATGCATCAATTACGTGGTTCATTTCGGGGGG
>VJOZ01020169.1:5261-25962 GCA_009801055.1 Stichopus horrens | reverse complement strand
TAAAATCTATTGTTTCAGTCCTGGATCCCACCGAAACAAAGGCACACATACACACACAAACACACGCCATAGGGAATGCATGGTTAGGATTAACATCAAAACAATAAATACCCCTCTGAACTGTAATGGGATACAGGCAGGACTGTTAAGAAAACTATAAGATGATGGGTGAAAGCAGCAAATGCCAGGACAAAAATGCAAAAAATGACAGCCATTGTGAGTATCCATACAAGGTGGAACACTGGTATAGTCATACACAGCATACTGCATCAAAAAATGCAGATATGGACGACCATTTTGATTTTTCTTTCTAGAACTTTGCACGCTAACAATACTGACCTCATGTGCATCATTAGTGTGTCAGCACAATTCAAATCCTCCGATACAGCTGATGCAGTTGATTGTAATCAGCCTCAATTGAAAATCATTGGACACGATCGATACACTATCAGCAACAAAACAGCAACAATAGAGTGAACACAGTTGGGAGGCTTAATAAGAAGAATGAATGCATTTAGTTACTCTTTTTTTGGGGGGGAAAATTGGCAATATCAGAACAAATATTGCTGACTGAAATTGCCTATTCATTAACTGCTTAGAAAACTTGCAAACATAATGTACTGGGTTTTAGATTCGGGTAACTTGATATAGGTTTGTATCAAAGTGAAAGAAAATGTGATAAATTTTTCATGACAGGCATTCACTTCTTTCACAATGAAGAATGTTGACATATTGATGGCTTACTTCATCTTCCAGTTTCTCGGTGACAATTTACTGCAGTTTTAACAAGTGATCAGATTTTCTCCTTTTTTTCTCCTTTTTTTTTTTCACTAAACAAAGTTTATGCTACCGATGAATTGACTGTATTTTACTAACTGGCTTTCAGTACATTGCAAACATGTGAAGGCAATTAAAGGGCTCACACAGACTTAATGTTATCCTACATTTGACTGATCATGAAAGATTACATATAGTTCAAGATGCTGTCCTCAAAAGCGATCGCGCAAACACAGGCGTGTGTAAACTTGCATCTAATTGGTCAAAATTACTTAATGCACCTATATTTCATAGTTAGTTGACAATATCATTTTAACACAAATAAAAGGAGAAAAAAGTGGGTAGTGGAGATGTTGTGACACTGGCTACATGTTTTCAGGCTGTTAAAAAGTTAAAAAAAAAAATTATACCTTTTCCAGTGGCGTATATATCCAGGCTTTTCTGACATTGGGAGTGCTGGTGGATAGCTGTCCAGAGGGAGAGGTTAAGGGAAGTAGAGTTTACCATGATTTTTGGCACATGCCTATTAAGCTCCCATCTGGATCCACTACTGTTTTTTGTTGTGATGAATGACAATTTACACATCCACAATTAGCAGGTCTCCACAACTTTGCCGGGCCATTTTGGACACCCCGTGGTGCGTTGTTCTCCTGGAGCATTTTGAAAAGGATCAATAGGGGCAGCTCCTTGGAGAGACAGCTGCTTCAAACCATGTGTGGTGGACACATGTACTAGAACTGATAGTCCATCTTCTCTTTTGTCATATTAATGCTGAACATCATTTGATTCCCTGTGAGTCATAGACTAACGATGCTGACATTATTTAAATACTCTTATCCATCCAATGGCAAATTACTTCACGGGAAATTCACATGGGACAATCTACTTGCACAGAACGCTTTGAAACAAAGGATACATATCGGATACAGCTGCAGTGGAATATACCGATGGGCTTGTGAGAGCAAAAAAATATGTTGCCGCTACACAAGACTGATTGACGAACACTTTTTGCAGACAGAAAACGACCACAATTCCGAAACAAAAAGTTGCAACTTGTGAAATTTTGACCGAAAAATGATTTCAGAGGTTCTGAGTTTAGCGAGTCGATTTGTAACACGTTGATTTAATTTCTAGTACAGCAGTCTAGATATCACAGCTCGCTTAATTTTACGCATGATTTCAAACAATCTCCTAAAGTGTTCTCGGGATTACTGGGAAGTACACTTGACAATCACTGCCACCACTTATTACAAGCACACATGGTGCATTCATGCACCAACACCCACACAACCAAAGCACCTCAAAACAAACCACCCTCCAAATGTGTTTGTCAGAACAATCCCACTTGGGGAAAAGGTTTGTTCATTGTTAAGTCACTAACCTATTGCTAAAGATTCAGCCTCTTGTTTTGGCCAATTTTCCAACCTAACTTACAGCAGGTATATTGTGCCCGTCTATTTACATCCATAAACTTTTGCGGTTGACTGCGAAGTGTGATATCACAGAGGCCTTTGGAAAGGTGACTCAGAAATGTAGGACGCTCTGGAAAAGGTCAAACTTCTCCCATAGTCAGGGGCAGCATGACGCAGGCATCACTTAGAATAAAATGTTCCTGTAACGTTTCCACGTTTCCTGTCTCCATGCAAAAAAAAAATAATGGGCAAAAAAAAACTTGGTTTGGTTCTTCTCATGCAGCTATGCAGAGAAGAAAGAGAGAAAATGGGTCACGTATAAGCTGTCAAAAAATGTTGGTTGAGATTTTCTGTGAGATATTTCCCTGATTACATGGATAGCACATGCTGGGTAGGTGCCTAAAGGTTACAGCAGGTTAAAACGGTTAATATCTAAATTGCCAGACATCTGAACTCCAGGAAAAAAGAAATATCAGTGAGAATTATCTCTCCCTGGCTGGGGAAAATGTATCAACGCCAAGAGAGTACAAGAGCATGACAGACAATCAAACAGAGATGTATGGTATAAAGTCAAACCAACAAGAATTACCTTTAAGATGGTCTCTTTTTTACTAATGTATATCTCTCTGTTTGTCTATTTTTGCTTTGTGCCCTGTTGTTTTTTTTGAGTGGCCTTTTTTAATTATCCTTACTCATACCATAAGTAGGCCTGGCTGCAAAGTTCACTAACCACCACAGAAANNTTATTCCAAAGCAGAATCCACGTATATGTACGTAACCTTCCCAGCAGGTGTTAATATGTACGTTCATTTTTTTTTTTTAATGTACATAACGAAACACCTGTGAACAATTTATAGAGATATCTGTCTCATATAACATCCAAGGTCTCTATATTTATGAGTCTTTCTCAACGTCTAACCATTGGTTCAAATGAGCCTGAATATTCATAGCCTAAGGAAAAAGAAGTATCGAGGGCTACAAGAGTGTGACTGACTATACCTAGGCATACATGAACTTTAATAGCTTAAAATCTGTATGCGGACTGAGTTGAAATCTAAGCAATGGTTTGTGGATGTTGATACTACCAAGTATGAATGTAGTCGGAGCTGATGCATGAGTAATGCACATGTGTTGCGCAGGCTGACACACATGTGGCATTGCCCAAAAAGACACTTTTGAACAACTAAAATGAGTCCACAGATGAAGGTTTAACTGATGTTGGTCATATGCCTGCTACAAGTGAGAGGCCTCCTGCATCCTTCGTAGCTCTGTCCTCTCGGGTGGTGTTAAGAGAAGATAGCACCAATTGACTTCCCTTGAGTTCCATACCTAAACCAGTGCAACGTGCTAGACTTACAGTATATGTCCTTTCTGTTTCCTGTTTCAGTATGCTTAATTTTCATGTCTTTGCATTTGCTGCGCCAAATCAGAGAACAGCTCAGGAAACTTCGAAGTTCTAGTTTCCTAAAAAGTTGAATTTTCATTCTCCAACAGTCAAAGTCAGAACTATCCAACCAACTGACACATCTGATTCATCACACGGTTTCTCTGCAAATGAACTTGTTACGAACAAGGAAAAACAAACGGAAGGACCAAAAAACGGAAGGAGCAATGGGTACATGTTGTTGTAACTTGAGCAAGAGGAAAACAATTAGGCTAAGCCTAGCCTTAAAGGGCCCAGTGTTAGAGTAAATTTCTTGAGCATTTAGAGCAAATCCTAATGAATCCAACAGTGAAGGGGTAAGAAGCCTGTATGTTCAAGATGTGAATAGCAATAATCGAGATCAAATCCTGTAAACCAGAAAAGTATAAACTGCTAACTGTGTTGATGAAGGGAGAAAAAACATTCAAGACACACACGCTCGAAAAGGGAGGGTGGTGTCCGGTTCAACTTTCCAGAGGATTCGCTCTAAAAGCCTGGTACATCTTGCACACAAAGCATGTCATTTATTTCCGAACACCATAGATATAGATGCTTTTGTGTGCAGTCAATTGAAGTGAACACCGCCCTCACTTATCAGGCAATGATGATGGACCTTTAAATGCCAGTCACTGGAATTTCTCCTAACCTGTATGTCACACTCAATCGGATGACATTGAGTCTACCCTGAAACATTCCAAAGAGTTTGGGATTGATGTGCACAAGCCAATTAAATGAGCCCCTTGTAATTCAGTATAAACCAAGAGGGTAACTTGCTTCCTAAATTGGGCTGACAAATGAGTAGCCTATTCAAGTGGCCTAAAGATGGGTTATTCAAATTCAAATAAAGTGGCTGTACATATCCAATGAGAACTAAGAAATATTTACTCATAAGATTTATAGTCCAAAAGATGAAAAATCTGAATATTAAAATATCTACCATGCAACAACTGCAATTTTATACTTTTGCAATTGCACTGGGGAAAAGAATGAATCAATTACCAAACTTTTCTCTGGGTACATATGTCAATATTTGAGAACCGATCTTTCTTTCCTTCAGGTTCTCACATTTCCCCGGGTGAGAGTGCTTCGGAGCAGCAAACATGAATATGCTTTCATGGCGCTGCACGATTTGCAGTCAGTGGAACAACTTGACAACCATTCGAAACAAGTCGCTTCAATTTTTCCTGCATGTATTTTATATCAGGAAAGTAAACTCAGACATTCCAGCTCTGTTGACCCCCTCTCCCACCAGGAAACAAAACGTATTTAAAGCTGAGCAAGAAAATGTTTCGACAGAGAAATATACAACTTTCTCAGAAAATTCTACCGGTTCTGAAATGACCTCTGGGAAGCACTTAGCACACAGTACGGCAGAATTTGGTCTGTATGGAGCAGTTCATCTAGGAGTCAAAAAGACAGCTATTTTTTCTTCTTTCCGTGACATCCAGGTTAATTGAGCATCGCGATGAAAATAAAGTGCACCGACATGGTACACGTTACCTTCGAGAACAAGAGGCGACACCATTCCTTAATGGGATAGAAGATACCCTCGCAGACAACTTTTTCGCAATTCAGTGAGATGGACAGTGGCCTGCGCATGATTAGACAGAAGTAGGACACCTCGGCGCGGAGGGTCGTCCCCGAACGAAACAAAGCTTTGAGCCGTCATTGACTTGTATATTCAACATCACTGGCTGCCAATATATGTTTATGTAATGATGCCATGACATGTAATCAAAGCAAATTGCAAATGATGCCCCAGGTACAAAATTTCTAATACTCCATCTACAACAGTAGTGATCACAATTTTTAAGTAAATTTTCTTGAGGCAAAAAGCGAGTAGACACAAAGGAGATATCCATAAGAACTCTGAGAGCTAGGAAAAGAATGAAGCCATACTTGATTCACATTCAAAAATAGACACAAGGGTTTCTGAAGATACTTTTCATAATCTCGGATCTGTTGAAAATAAAGTGTATAATCGAATGAGCAAAGATTCTCCTTTGGACATGTGAAAATATCAGAAAATATCTAGAAAGGCTCATTTCCAAATTGCTCTTATTTCCTAGAGCTTCGTTGGGCCAGCTGGATTAATGCAAGTGCATACTTAGCTCGTGAGTAACAGTGGGGGGGGAGGAAGGCAGGGGGTGTGAGGAAAAGTTTGGGAAGATAGGAAAAGAATCTCTATTATGGAGTGTAATAGAGAAAGTACATTTAAGGAAATTGCAATATGTCACAAAATGAAAGAAAGTGCAGTTAACTGGCAACACTGCAAAAAAGGTTAACATCGTCAAAACCAAAAGACTTTCTTCTTCTGTGGTGAATGTATTGAAAGGTTTCATGAAAGGGTATAGAGACAACACATACTCACCGGTGAAATGTTTGCTCAAAGCGAGAAAAACATATTGAATCAAGTCCTACTTTGAATTGCACACGTAAAACACCCTAAGAGGGATGATAAGAGGCCCAAAGTTTAACGACTGAGCATTTTTGGAAAGTGCAATCGACAAAGAAGAAGTCGGAACTTCTCAAGGTACCTTCATAAAGAGGCAAAGATTCTAAGAGGAATAGACTACTTTAATTGCAGTATCAGAATTTTAAAAGGAAAATATCACTGGTTGCCACGCATCCTACTACTATTCTTAATTTCAAGTGGCATGTAAATGGGAAAGTTCACATTCACTCTCCTGAAAGATTCACACAAAGAAAAATTAAATAATGAAAGGGGCCAACAATGGATACTTTTGGGAGTCCTGAAGAATTATTATGACAACTTGAAAGATTTGCTGACCTCCTTATAATATAACATGTGACAGTGTGCACTTTTGTGTTCACTTACATCTACTACATGTTTTCTGGGCCTTGACAGAACCATGCAGGTAATGTGCGATATGTATAAAGTAGACTAGTTACTGTGAGACAGGTGAGTAGAGCATCATGTGGAAGTGAAAAATACATTCAAGTTACCTCTTGAAAAGTTACCTTTGGACGTAGCAAGGTTAGATTACCAAACTGCACTATGCACTGACTACATTATTAAACAGGCTTTGAAAATGTTTCTCCTTATAACTTTAGTAGTTCTCCTTCTAATAACCACAGTCAAACTACAAAGCAGTTGTTGCTCAGTTAATAACAATATTAACATTAATGCATCATATTGTGATGAAACATTACTGCAAGAGGTAAGTTTCAGTTCAGTTTCTATCACTATAAGTTGAAAATTTCGTTTGTAACAGCAGTGATTATTTGGCCAAGTGTGTGCACCTATAAAATTACTGCACCTTGATGCATGAGCATGGTGTCCAAAACCTTGTAAACATCATTGGGTAAAATCTAGAGAATTTTAGAGTAGTTGGACAGCCAACTGGTGGTTGTTTAAAGCATGTTTAGTCAGTTCCCTGCCTGTGTCTGACACTTAACTGCTTTTAACCTTTCAGTGTTTCTCTTTCCTCCTTTGGCAGAAACAAACCAGCAGCTTTGTAAGAAAAGGCAGAAATGTATATCCACATTCAAGTGAGTTGTGTGAGTGTGTACAAATGTGTGCGGTTGATATTGTTGCGTGGAACAAACACCTCTTCCAGCCCAATCATTGCACTGTAGATTAAATAATTAATAATCTCAGCAAAGTGCACCGCAAGCATCAATTCATATTTCTCTGCATCCAGCTCTTTGTGCAACTGCTCTCCAAATGCGTTTCTCGCACACTGCAATTGTTGACACGGCATCATGGCGACAGTATATAACGTGAGCAATGAGATCTGGAATGTACGCATGGCACGTACTATTTGCCAGGTAGGCCTATGGAAGTCTTATGATCACATGCAAATGTGATGACAGTGCTATTCCGCCAACTGCTAGCAATGACACGTCTTTGGCAAAGGACTGAGTAGATGTAACATTTGTGCAAATACATTCCCTTGATCACTGAAGTCATTCGGTGAATTGGCCCCTTTCAGACATGCACACGTTTGAGTACCTGACATATGGGCCTTCTGTCTACTTTTCCCACTGCACGCAGACATGAAAATGGTTGGTCAGAAGACTCAGGAAATAAACATCACATGCACGGCTGCACAATTTTTTTTTGATCTGTAAGGGGCATTTCCCGACATGAATTCATAGATATGCATAAAGGCTACACAAGTCACTTACGTACTGTACACATAATATGACTTGTTTTGTAATATGACTTGTTTTGCCATACTAAGTTCTTTCAAAATTCAATACGAGGACTTTGACTTTGATACCAGTTGCACTAGTTATGCAAATGAGTCTAACTCTGATACAAGTTTCGCCACAGAGACATTCCAACGACTCAGTTGGGCAAAATGGCAAATTTTGTGTACCTACTTCCTACAGACAACATTCTTGTTGTCAGACGTAATATTGCTGGTTGGGTGAGCTGATTGGTTGGTCGATGAAGTCATAGTATTCCAGGGAACAGTTCAATGAAACTTTGAAAATTTCACTCAACTCTTTAAAATATATAATTATGGTAAACTTGAACATGAGAGGTAATTTACCATAAACATGCAGAGGTCAGTATGAAGTAGGCCACTGTGTGGGCAGCTGCACAGTAGCAAAGATACAGTAGATAACTCTGCAGTTAGGTTGGTAATTGCATGCTGGGAAAACTTGGAAATTTTTTGCAAATGTTTGGGCTGTATTCATCATCAGTTGGTAGTTGTACTCAATTGCTTTAATACTGATGTACTTCAATGCTGCATAGTTACTTGTAAGAGAATGGAGCTCTTGTATATCACAACCAGTGATATAGTTTTAAAACATCTCGCTTGTCCAAACCGATCAGCAGTATTGCCTGTATTGTATGATTGGTGGCAAAACTTGATTTGTACTGCATATAAACACAGGACTACTTTCCGTTGGAGTGCATGAATATTTTGTCACGGACCTTGGCATTAGACTCCCTGATTTGAGCAAGGCTCAAATGTACGCATTAGTGAGGCAAGGGCTAAGTATATGTCTACGATGTGAATTGTGTACGAACGCATGTATACTACCACCATTTGACATTTTCATTGGAAAAGGCATATACCTGGATGAAAAATTTGCATGAAATGCAGGAAAAAAAATCTGTGGTGGTGAAAAACCAAGGTGACTATAAATTTACACATACCTGCCTATGTCCACCTGCACTGTACTAAATTGTAATATAACTTTGGTACTTTCAATGTTGCAGGCAAACAGTAGGTCTTCAACTTAGTAATTATGCTCACTGAGTTTTAATTGAGTCATCATTTCCCATGACCTCTTTTTAACATTCTTCCTGATCTAATCACGATAATTGTGCATATAGAGCTGTTACACCTGGGGCACTTTAATCAAATAAAACGAAAATGCCTGGAGGCTTTGCTTTAAGAAAACTACCCTCTCCTTTTCTTTTGCATTAATTTCATCTCATTTCCGCATTCAAGGGTCCTCATCTAACACCACCGACGGCAGCTGTACGTATGAGCTGTTCTGACAGACAGTACGCAAGTAGTGTCAAAAAGAAAGTACAAGGCTCACTGCATGCTGCAAGGAGTTCTACAACATCCCTTCGGCACTGCCAGTCATAATGTGGAAAGCGAGAGAGTGCAGGCCAACTGCAGTTCTTACGTTCGCTGCAATATACGCAAACGCAGGCAGACCTGTTAATTGTCACAACAGTCCGCTCACAATCGTTCCTGGAGCCAAAGCCGTCTGTTTCCTGTGGCTAGTGGATAATGACCTGATTTTGGGAGTCGGCAAACCGGATTAAGCATGTGGTAATCTCATTAACAGAGTACAACATACTGTTTGCCAGCTCAAGCGCAAAGTTTAACTCCGTTCTGTCATGTCACCTCCTCACATAATGCAGTCCCAAAACCACCATTCAAAACAAATTAAATTAGGACGAATCTTCGGAGGTCAAATCTGCAGAAAAAGCACCTCCTTTGCCAAAAGGCAAAAACCTGCCAATTCTTAGCCACTCTTTAGTGGGCATGTTTTTTTTTTTCCTTTTCTTTTCTGATTTTTTTTTCTTGTTTCTCTTTTTTTACATGTGGCCAACAGTTTGAATGAGCATTAGGAATGGGCATGCTTTGGGCATTTAGGAGACCTCAGAGGTCATGGCAGGACAACCCATTGACTCAAGAAAAGATTCAGTCCTCAAAGAGAGAGAGGGAGGAAGGGAGGGGAGAATTAAAATTAGACTACCACCACATGAACCAGTCACAACAATAACAACTACTACACTCTCTGTGAAGTGCAGATGACACCCAGGCGACTTCGGCTTAAGTCGAAGTACGTCGCCGATGTCGATGAGGGGCTATCCATTCTGTTTTTGTGGGTCATTCGAATTAATGGAAGGAAACATTTGGCTTTCACATTCAGGTACAATCTGCTGTGCATTCCCCAGTGGTTTTACCATTAACACGACTGGATACAGAGGAACAGGAGAAAACAAAGGACAATTCGAAATGTCTGCTGCAGTTTCCCCACAGGGTTTCACCTAGAGATGACACAGCCTATACTGTAACTATGATGAGAAAGAGACCACACTTAGGCCAAAGTTGAGAAAAGAAACAGGGCTTCCTGAGACATCTATGGTTCTGGCCTCTTTAAGTTAACATGAATAGCATTCAAGGTGAATTAAATCAAGCAGATAAATACATTGACTCAAAATGATGAATCAAACCCAGCTAAAATAACAATATAACATGCATAATGTAACTAGGAAATGCTAGTTTTAAGTATGTGGAGGATGATGAACTCATTACCGTACCATTAGGGCACTTATTATCACGTCCAATGTACCAATGTACGTTCAATGTGCCATATGTAAATTCAATACAATTCAGAAAGCTTTGCTGAGGGTTGAACAACTTCCCCCCAATTAGCTGCAGGACGCGTATGGGTACAGGAGATCACGCAAAACAAACCTCCAGATAGGGTTCATTCTGGCAGTTAATTATTTCTCCACAGCTCTTCCTTTTAAAGGCATCCCAAAATTGATAACGACGACCGTGCGCACATTGTCTTTAATTTCTCCAGCAGCTGCAGTGCTCTAGAAGCAATAAATGTGTATGTATGCATGCATGCCTCCAATTAAGTGGGTAAATGGTTTTGTAAGATGTAGAGTGCAATGGAAAGATTAATACTTGCCTTGTTCTTCAGCAGGGGGATCTGGCTCGAGGGGGGAAGTCCTTTTTACATGCACCACATAGGCAGAACTATCTAAGTGCAGTGCCACCATTGGTTGACACTTCAGTGTGCAAGAAAAATTGTTGGCTTAATACAACCCCCCATCCCTGATGGTCAGAAACAGCACTAATTCCCAACTGTCCTATGCTGAACTGTACCCAGCATTGAGATAGGGATCTCATGTGTGCAATTCCCCAACTAACAAGAAAAAAAATCAAAGCAAAAATAGTAATCAGTTGGGTTGATTTCATCTACAATATTTTGCTTGTTAACCTTTAAAACAATATTAATATCGGCACAGGCATGGGGGGCATGGGGGTTAATCAGACCCCCTCATGGACATGAGCCTGATCAGAATTTTTCCAAAGCCTACACAGTCTGGTGATGCACAGTAGAGTTCATATGCAATGTGCAGTGTGGATTTAACTATCACATACTTCAACCATCACTCACTCGCTTTTGGCTCGCTGCACATAAATCAACAGAGGAATAGTAACCACCTGGAAGCCTGGAGTAGATTGTAACTTCCTCACCGAGTGGTCAGGATGCCGTCCCTAATTTTCTGCGACATATGGAGAAGAACTTGCACACATACGCACAGAACACGTTGAGTCATGGAACTAAGTACAACGACCCCAGTGAACCATTCATAGCACCATCCATGCATGTACGTTCCAACTCCAGCACAACTGATTAACTTTGCCTCGCTTACTAGTGTAAAACTTTGTAGTATATACAGTATAAGTTTAAAGCATGTTTGGGACATCCCACTTCACAGCTATAGCTGCTACAGGCTACATTTACACTGCCTGTAATAAGAATATCTTACCCCCTCACACTGCAACTTAAGAAAATAATTCACTTCTACATGTCTGTAAACTAATTTTTATGAGGAGGCTACATGTGAATTGCACTTGCTACTGTTTTACATTTGATTTCTTAAATTCCAGTGAAAACGTCGAGTGCAAAAATTTTCACCTTCCTCAATAAACCCAACACTCCTGATCTTCCCAGAACAGTCATCCCCACTCTCCCACCCCATGCTTTCCCACTCTCCCCACCTCACATTTTCTCCCCTCCAAATTCCCATACTCTCCCACAGATCTATTTCTCTACACACTTTCCATCGCTTTAAAGGCTATTCAGCGAGATGAATCTATACCAGTTTGCTTTCCACAAAAAAACATGGATAACACGATGATGATGATAATTACCTAATTTCTTTCACCAAAGGCAAAGATCTTGCCGAGTTGTTTTCCCTCCATTAAGTTAAAATTAAAACTATTAATAATTCTTTCACTACAAGATTCATCCTACTTTCGAAGAAAAGAGACAAGAACTCTACCACTGAGGGACTTTTGCCCGCAAGCATTTCCAAGAACTTAGCTGGTGTAAGCTTTCAGCCACTTCTCAGCAAAACAAGGTTTTCAACTTTTTTTTTCTTTCTAGCGGTCTTCTCAAAGAATATCCGTACAAGCTCGTAGTGTATTGTCATACCACGTCCAACATCCACATAGCAGCGAGGCATGCTATACAGGTCAAATGGTTTCCTGAAATATTTTGCCTTATGCCATGAAAACTCATTCTTCCTTGCATTCATTTAAACAGAATTTGAGTAACTATTTGCTGAGAAGCTATTGAATATTTAGTGTATACATGACACTGTACTTAGACTGAGCTTTATCAAGTAAACGCCATTTTCTTTGTTTACTATAATTAACAATGAAATGGGGTTTTTTTTTGCTTGAAAATGGCTTGAAAACGAAACAAGAGATTGCAGTTTGTGTGACTTACAATTGCAGAGTCCACCATGACTTTCTCTGACAGGTCTTCCTTCTGCCTCCTTTTCCCGATGTTGCAAGTCGGAAAAGATTTCCGATGAGCTTGGTTCACTGTCCGCCACATCACCTCTGAAAGATGGACAAAGTATAAAAGAGCTGAAAAAATGACTGCATCCAGAAGGTTTTGGAAGTACCCCGTCATGTATCTTCCCTTCAACCTATCCACCTCCTCATCCACCCTATAACAGATGCTACATCGTTATTATACAAAATGGCGTTACATTTTTCAACAATACACATGTGCAATGAAAAAAGTAGATGGGAAAACATTGAAACCTTTCAGTGCATATATAAAAAAAAAAAAAAAAAACATTTCATGGTATTACTTGTTTTGGTGCCAGTCTGTAATCAATTTAATCAGTAACAAAGTCAATGGCAAAATTCTGTGACAAAAATGTCCTTTCTTTATCAAGTCCTACAAACATTTGTATTTGCATATCAAAAAGGCTGAGCATCATTCTCCAAAAATCAGCCTACAAAAGATTCACATCATAAAAACACAACTGGAAAGCCAATAATCCCACTTAACACTGCAGCCCATAACAAGCCCTCTCACAAAGCTAAAACTGGAATTCACATTTTTTAAAACACTCACAAAATAATGAAATACGATTTTCATGTTCTTCTGTATAGTGTTTTCAAGCAGTCAGCTGATTGTTTTAGGGATGAAATACATATCTACAAAGGTGGTTAGGCTGTTCTGCTTGTCACCTTACCATGCTAGTATATCAAATGTTCATATCATTTTGAAAGCTCCTTTTTTTCTGCCTTATGCTTGGTGATGTTTAAACATTAGAAATGGATTTACTCAAGGTTTTTTTTCACATCAGATTATGTCATGGATTAAATAAGGTATGCCAAAGATTTTCTGGTCAACTTTTTTGTGATATTTGATGGGTTTTCAGTCTTACACTTACCTGTAATGAATACCTGAAACTGCAAAATGTTTGGTCAAAAAGTTCAAGTTCATGGTTTCTTGACAACTGATGCCCATATTTCATCCTTTGGTGCTGTAGTAGCCTGTGGTACCTTGTATCTTAAGTGTTCCAAATCGCATGTGTGATTTGTTTGATATAAGAAAACTAGACAGTAAAAAACAAAGAAATGTTAAGGTAAGTTTCTGGGCCATATTTTGGCCCAGAAGCCATACATACACACATACAGCCATATATGTAGTATGAACGGATTGTGACATCAACTATGTCTACGAACTCTGTATAAATACATCAGAGAGAGCTCTAAATTTAGATGACAATCAATCTTCACTTACGTACTTGCAAATTTGCCGTCATCGTACACACATCTCAAAACTCATTTATTATACATTCATACGAGTGTCATATAACCGTGGTTCCCAGACAAATGACTTAAAGAATAGCTTTTTCAGGAACGACATATTGTAGCACGGTGGCTGATATTAACCCGAACGGTCCTCTTCTGTCAGTGCGGGCGAAATCTAATTTGGACGTTTACATTTTAAGCAGAACCGATTNNAAAAAAAAAAAAAAATCTTTTTTTGGATCAAAACTTATGATCTGTACTCTGGGAAGAAAACGTCAAAGCTAAACCAACGAATGTTGCGCCTCTGTCTGGGAGTGAGAGTCAAACAATGCACCGATTCAAGGCACTGAGTGCAGCTGTGCTAGAATTTCGATGGTGCATTGCATGGGGCAAACAATGCATGTATCTTAACATGGGGTGAGTGTATGCATATCGACTACGTTATTATTTTTGTGCCAAACATTTGATCCCTGCATCTTTTGAAGTAATTTCTTTAAGATCAATTTCACTGTGCGGTCCATATGCATGTTAATTAAATTACAATGGTACAACGTTACTGCCCAGAAAGATAAACTAAAAAGGCCAAGAAGAATGAAACAAAAGGCATTCATTATCTACATCACCTTTTGATTGATCACAGGGAAAATAAGCCTCACGGAAATTTGCTTCCCTAAAATTTGGTTCACATATTTAATACTAGATCGTGGATGCGAAGAAGAATCTGAGACCTGCTGTAAACTACAGAAAATGACCATTGGTGGAGCGATGAAACTCCCGTTATGATTTACCTCATCCAACCGTCCAAGATCTTTTGGGACCCTTAATTACAATAACCACACTGCAAATTTCAGTGTTTTGCTTTATTCAAAGTGACATTATGATATTTTCTGAAAAATATGGCGTTTACAATACCCTTGAATGTAGGAGGAGGCACCAAAAATCCTCATTGGTTCGAAAATTTTGGTAGCTTACTGAACCGTTTTCAGAACAATGTTGATTTTTTGTAAATTTGAAAGTGGCAGTTTGTAGTAATAAAAGCTATTCACTGAAAATTTAATTGCACGTGAAAATAACGTATCTGGATGTCACTTACAGACATTTTGATAGACAAAGTAACCTTTACAGTCCGAACATGATTTCCCCTCCCACTGAAAAATGTTCCAAGTTCTTCTGTTTATTTTGTCATTACGAGATTTTTAACACAGTGCCTTAATTACAGAGAAAGCTGCCAACAGAAGAAACGAACAGCTGTAGCCGGCTCTACCAATTGCAAGCCGATGTTAGTGAATAAGGTACAGAGACTATGGTAGTGACTTTCGGTAACAGACTACCCTACAACAAAAATGACTTGGAGACTGAGACATGAATAACTCGATTCACTTGATACAACACCCCCATCGACATTATCTGTTGAATGTGGATCACTGTATGTAGGTCGAAAAGGATTTTGCGAATGATGCTACAGAACTGGAGCAATAGGTCTTCGGGGCTAGACGGCAAATAAATCGGATGTTACCATTCTACGCTATATAGTCAGACGTGCTCGAACCAAGGTTACTGCCAGATGTAATATAGTGTGTAATCTACTTTTCTATATACTGCTGTTCCTACTCCAAGAAGTGAGCAGCTTTTGATTGAATACTGCACTTTTGCCATCTGACAAAATACGGATATGGATACGGATACAAAAGACGGATACAGTACAGCCTACAAACTTGATAAAATTATGTCTAATAGAAAACTCAAAGGGTGTCAAGACTGAAAGCTATTCACTACCATTGTGTACAGGCAGTCAACAAAAAACAAATTTGTCTGACACCGTTCAAGGTTACCCGTTAAATGCATACCATCAAAGTTATAAGACTTGATCCGTTTCTTCAATTTCTTTTTCGGTGCAGCCATTAGGCAATCCATCCTGACACGAAAGAAATACAAGACCGTCTGTATCCGACCAATTCAGAAACCACAACTAATGTAAAATTAGGCAAACGGCCAACTTAAAAGTGAACCTCCACAATTCAAAGAAATGGTCTTTCACCCCGAAGTCAAAGAGTACAGGAGGAAAAAGACAGAAAATAATGTGCTGGTTGCTAACACAACACAGCCATTCCAGTGGATCTAGCAAAGATCTGACAAGGTTGTGGTTTAGTAGGCCGTTTCCTCTGTCTTATCTCATATACGTATATATCTCTCGGTAAGAAACAAACCAGTATTAACTACGGGGCACACGGCAGAATTGCCTGTAAATAGTTCCCTATATTATTCAAAAACGAGAACGGTCCTCCTCCGCTCAGAACGATTGCAAAAATTGGTTTTCTTTGGAAAATGACCACAACAATGAGAAAACGAAAGCACAAACAGGCAAGCTGACCCGACAGACGTGCAGTGAGTGAAATATGCTTTGATGATAAAATGATTTCCTTCAATGGTCGTCGTGCATCGGTCTACTACACAAAAGTCGTATCGTTTCTGCTGCAGCGATGACACACTTCACTCTGGCAAAGTCATTATTTGAGGTATTCAGAGCAAACCAAGCGTGCACATGTATTAAAAAAAAATTTTTTTTTTTCTTCCCAGCAGTTGTTCGAAGGCCAAGAGAACGTCAGTACAATTAGGGGGCAAAAAACTCACCCACCAGTGAAGAGTGAGTAATGACCAATATTCTCTGTTTTTTCATTTTATTTTTTTTCTCCTTTGCTTTTTACCCTGTTTTTTTTTTTTCTCCTTTTCTCCTCATGCTCACGGGCAATGGGAAGTGGTTCATTATGAAAGTGTTGGATAATTACCATGTCAGGAGGATAAGGACGCTCACTAGGGGAAGTTAACAGATGAGATAATCAATGCGTTGTCGTCAACCTATTTAGAGGCCATCCCTCCTTTGTGATCTGACCTACTTTCTCCTCAGGAGTTGCATGAGTTGAATTTGTTCACATCTGTCATTGACATGTATGCTCAGGATCATCGCCTGCGTTGTTTTGCAAATTGCATGCACTATGCGAGCATGCAGAATGTGCCTTTGTGACAGCAACCTGCAGGATTCATTGAAGACTTATTACCGTACCACTGACATCATTCAAAGCCATTCGTCACACATTCTGCTCAGACTTGTTCAACCAACCGACTGTATGTGATGAATGCTGGCAGATCAGCATCCTGCAAACAGCTTTCCCATCCACGATCTCTGTGTGTTTATTATATGGTGAGGCCAGAAGATATCCTCACCCTGTTCTCAAATTGCACAATTCGTCCCATGAAACAATTAGACAAGGGTGAGCGAAGCGGGGCATGACAGAGCACCAGAAGGACCTACACCAAGCCCACCTTAAGGAATCAATCAACTTGACAGTTTAACTTTCAATGGCACGTGTTTGCCAAAGACTTTTAATCGACACTAGGAGTCTTTCTCAGAATTTGGCTGTTAGCTGGGAGCTAACAGATTTGCCATTGCATGACATGAAGAGCAATTAATGTTCATCTTGTGTTTCTGAACAGTCAAGTTCTGATAAATATATGTTGCCTTTCATCGAACGGAGACGGCTCAGGTTTCTGAGATAGAACAATCCACTTAAAAGCAGAGGGTGATTGAGAGGAAAGACCTTCAAGGATCAAGAACTGAAGCTCCGAAAAACGAACGGTATTTCTTGGACTGTCAACAAACTGAAATGGGAAGCAATCCACACAGTGAGATATGACGTCGAGTCAAAAGTACGTTCAGTTTGACTCTTTAATGACAAAAAGTGCCACGTGCAACCGCCGAAAGTTGCTTGTGCAACAAATAATGGACAATATTAAATGGAATCCACTATTAAATAAATTAAATCAATTAAATTTGTCATAAAAAAAAACTAAATGTACAAAGAAACAATCATGGAATTCACTGAGTGTGTACTGCCACGTTACACGTGAACAACCAAGGGGTGGATTAAACAATTACTGTAAGGAAGTGCAAGAGGGGGAGGAAGTGCACCAATAGGTGCACAACAAGTGTGGAGTTCATGGGGCCACAGGAAGAACCCTGGAGGGTTCCAAGGGTGGAGCACCCAGTGGGGGTCCAAAGGGGCAAATTTAGCCTCCAGAAACTTTCACAATATGAGATAATCTAAAAACTAGACAAACTAGTTTAGAATGTTCCAGGAGCTCACCAATTCCTTCAAGTTTACTTTTTAATGATCTAGAAGGGTCTTGAATACAGCCTTGATTTATTTTTAAGTTTTTCACCAATTAGTTTTATATTTTTATGTGGTGACTGTCATGTATTATGATACTCTATTCAAAGCTCCACCACCTTTCAGTTGGAGGGGTATGAAGCTGACAGAACATGAATGTCCAAGATCCCAAAGGTCAATGGATTAACACAAAAATCCCCTGTAGATTTAATGATACATGCATAATTTCCTTAAATAGAGTGAAACACAATTCCACGTTTGTGTGTAAATGGGACACACTTTGGAAAGTTTTTTGTCTGGCATGAGCTGATAGCTAGTGGAGTGTGACACAAGCCTGTAGTAATTGAGTGACGAGTATGACCCTATCCCAATCACGGTATACATGAAATCTAAAATAGTACATAAAAAGGCTGGTATAGTCACTACAACACTTATGAACACACCATAAAAAATTCATTTTCAGCGTGACTTGTTCAGTGGACAAATTCCACATCATGAAAACCCATATGAGACGACCTCCTTTTAAAAATTAAGTTCTCTCACCTTGTCTCATCGACACAGTTACAGATGTTTAACTACATCTAAAGTTGAATCACATGCACACTAACACTGTACACACGTACAGAAGGTATATATGTTCATTGCCTGAGTTCATTATAATTCATCACAGATTCCTAAAAAAAAATCTCCCTGCCTTACCTACCTTTGGGTTCAACCCCAACTGATTAGGCCGTCTTAACTAGGACGACATCATTAGAGAATACGGGTTGTCCCACAGGGGATATTTTGGGCATCTCGGGCAGCGGGATATAAACATTAAAACTCCTTCACTCTCCATGCATGGGTGCAATGTTTGTGTATCACATCTACCTACTGAAGAACATCACCTGCCTAAACCTTGCCCCACTTCAGGCTAGCACCAACTGGGAGAGCAGTCCCAAATCAAAGAACACGAGAAGCAGAAAAAAAAAAATATGCCAAATGAAAGAAGAGCAAAAGTCATTAAAATCAGGCTAAATTAAACCTTCCAGTTTGGGCAGTGTCTCACATATTTCTCAGAAATTTGTGCCGAAGAAACGCGGTTATAGGTAACAAAATGCTTTGCCCAAGCTGAAGTCAGATCTTCTCCGCTCCACAAGAATCTGGAAAATTTCAAAATGATGTCGATAACAACACCTAAAGGCGAACTGGAGCACACCTTATCTGCAGGTGATCAGGGTTGACGGTCGACCCTGAAATATTCCCGGCCTATATATCCCTGCATGATGAACCGATTCAGCTGTACGGCAAACCTCTCGTTTTAAGAAATAAAATGCCAAATACAAAAAAAAGTGCTAGACTGGATGACGTAGGTTCAAAGTGCAACATTATTAGCATATACTAGGAAATGACTACTATTATGTGTCTTTTTATCAAGAAGGTTGGTGGAAAGCACAAAATTTTCAGGATTAACTTCATTTCTAAACTTTTGTTTTCTAAAATTTTTACACAAGATCTTACCATAACAGAAATGCTACATAACAGAAATGCTACATGACCAAACAGTTTTGTCACACAACCACATCAGCTGCTTTTTCTGCAGTTTTAAAAACTGTTGAAAGAGAGGGCAATGTCAAGAAGGGGGGGGGAAATGAGAGGTGGTCACACAAATGACTTGACTTTTGAGCTTAAAAGATAAAGATATATAATAAGCAGGGGCATCACACTCAAATAATACGACATATATACATACAGATGCATACAAGTTATTGCCTATAGTCAAACTTGTATAACAAAAACCCCAGATCTTACATTGTGCTACATGTAGATCGGGCAGTTTCATCAAAACTCACCTGGTTTGGTTATCTACAAATGGCTCATTTAAATATCTCAACACCACCTCGAATGCTATCGAGTTTAATACCTCTGTGTAACAGATGAGTGCAGTTGCTGTCCTGAGACAGGTAAGTGAAGGAGTGAAGCGAATAATGCTGTCAGTGAATCTGAGCTTACATTTAGTTATGAATGGGTAAATAACAAGAGGAGGAGCAACTGCTATGGACTACCGGTCATGACTTAAATGCTTAAATCAATTGAACTAGTAATTCACAATTTCAAAGATGGATATGTTTTTCGTTTGTTGCTGACACGAATAAAAAACTTGAAGCTTTTTAGTGTTTGTTCTGCAAAGTCAACTGACTCTTTCGAAGAAAATTTGAAAACATATATTTTAGCACTTTACTAGAATTCAAATATCCTAATATGCTTCCTCTTCTTGTCTTTTTTTTTTTTTTTTGCAGTTGTGTGTTTTTTTGTAATAGGCACCATGACTACTTTGGTAAATTTGGCACATCATAAATATTGTTTTATTACAATTATTATTGGTTTTTTTTCATAACATCAAAAGATCTATATCATCTATAACTAAAGATAAAGAACTTGCTTTTTGCACAATTGTGCAATCTGCTGATTAAATTTCTTAAAGAAGAGGAAATGTACTCTATAGTTGCTGTATGTATTACTAATGCTTTACGGCAGGATTCCTTGATCAGATTTGCTGACTAAACGACATGACTAAATGTTGCTGACATAATGCACCACTGATCATCGTGGGGAAGAGTATAAGGGGAGGAAGTG
>VJOZ01020151.1:0-11974 GCA_009801055.1 Stichopus horrens | reverse complement strand
AACATTCCTCACAACTATTACTTTGAATATTTCAAGAGGATGCCTGCAGGTATCACAATGTGTTGTTAATTGTATTCACTTCAGATCCTCCTGCAGAGAAGCTGAAGCGGCTGATGATGTTGCATGGTGGACGGTTCATTTACTATCCCACAAAAGCTAACACCACGCACATCATTGCCACAAACCTGGCCTACACCAAGATCAAGGAATTGAAGAATGAAAAAGTTGTCACACCAAACTGGATTACAGATAGGTACGTACTGTACAATTATCAGTCTCAGATCACCCAGGTCTGGACTTGTTTGAGCCCTTTACACGTAACATGCATTTTGTTCAACAGTGCAGCATATGTAGCTGAAGGGGGGAGGGGAGAAGCGGACATGGGGTAATGGAATTGGCGGATGTATAATCTTTCGTATAGTGATTAAAGTTTTATAGTTAATATATATCGCCCTGAAAGTGCAATCTGCTCATTTTTGAAATAGTAAAGTCTGGCATTGTCCCTGCCTATGAAACAGTTGGATATTAGTTCACTGAACACAAAGTTCTGATATTTGTGATCATGTAGCTCAAGTTCCATGTGTGATTATCTCAAAACTTTCGATGATTTTCTGAAAACTACTAAAGACTTACTGGATTGCAGGGTTGGCCTTGTAAATATATAGACACCTTAGCAACCGATACTAAGATTGTCACACCAGTTATTGATTTACAATCTGTGGCATATGTTCACTTCAATCAACCTAGAATATATTTGAATGTTTCCTTCAGAGTGGGAGGGAGTCACTTTTTATGGAAACGTCCAATTCTACTGAATAGTGTTTTTGTTAACTTGTAGGATTTCAAAAGATGTTCTATGTCTGTATGTTTTGGGGATCGATTCAGTTGTTATGTCTCACAATCTGTGCAAGCTGTAATGTCTGTGAGAATTAATTGCATTGAACTGAAAAGAAAAGAGAAAAAGCCTACGTGATTGTAAACTGATGTTAATGTTTCATAATCAGATGTAATATTTAATATTTTCAATTACACAGTGTCAAAGCTGGCAAGCTGCTGCCCTGTGCACCTTACCTGCTCTACAGACCAAAGGCATCGAATCAGACTTTGCACCGGTATAGCATAGACAAAAAATCTCCCTCCAAAGATCGACGCCACGAATGTGGGAGTAAAGATTCGAGGAGTTCACCCGTCACCTGCCCTACACCTCCTTCCAGCAAAACTGAAACAGAGAGTGACACTCACGTCATAGCCATCCAACCCAAAGATGTTTCGACCTTCCACCCATGGAACAAAGGTGGCATCTCTCCCACCAGTTTTACGGCAAGTGAAGATCACTGTGGAGTTAATGCTGAAAGGGGTGATCCCAGCAAAGATGGAACAGTCGTTCATCCTGAAGATGAAGCAAGTGTCAAAACTGCAGGCAAAGGGATGCGATCTGATTTTCTACCATTGGTTGAGACTGACCAGAAGGAAACGGATAACAAAGATGACACAAGGAAAGTGACAGTTGGTAGTGAAAACTTAAACCCCTCTATAACAGAGAGAAAAGAACCAACAGCTGAGTCATGCCACAGCCACGGGGAAAAAGGCGAAACAAAGGAGAGTGGGAAGACCGGCTTCACATCTGGCAGTGAAACCGTGTCAGATACTGTGAACGAACCATATGCTAAGCAGAAAAAAGAATGTCAAGGCGCCGATGATTTTTCCCAAGGTGCCCTTCCAAGTGGTAAATTGTACTTTCCGAGGTCGACCGATCCGAACTTTCTGACTAGTTTCTATCGTCATTCCAGTTTCTATCACCTGACCACATGGAGGGCAGAACATAGGCTCTTTGTCAAGGAACTTCAACGTAAGAACGAGCACAATGGAAGGTTTCCAGGGAAGGAAAAGTTGATCGCTAGGTTTGGGAAGAACAGAAAATCTGTCCAAAAGGTGGTAGATGAGACCACGGAAAATGCCAGCACAGTCCCAGATGGATCGGAGGAAGTAGGTGGCACCAACAAAGACTCAGAATGGCGCACCGATGATGAGGATCGTGTCATAATGCACATTGACATTGATGCATTCTTCGTCACTGTCAGCCTCTTGAACTATCCTGAACTCCGTGGGAAGCCCGTTGCCGTGGCCCACTACGCGGGCAAGCCTGCAAGCAAATCATTGAAACACTGGAAGCAAAAGACCCTTTCGGAGAAAGAGGAAGGTTACAAAAATCACTGTCGGGAGTTTTGGTCTGGAGAATATAAAATGGGCATGGGATCACAGATCGTCAAAAAGGAATCGTCCACTGATGGGGAGGACTTACAGGAGGTCGCGTCAGAGGTGTCATCTTCGCAGGCTGTCGTACAGTCGGAAAGCGAAAACTTTTTGTCCCTGGCTGCGATTGCTTCCTGCAGCTACGAGGCCCGCAAGGCTGGTGTAAGAAATGGAATGGTGATGAAGACTGCAAAGGAACTGTGCCCTGAACTGAGGACCATTCCTTACAACTTTGAAGGCTACTACATCGTTTCTAGGAGACTTTACGAGATAGTGGCAAGGTTTGTTCTAGTCCTCTTGGTCTTCATGTTGACTTGATGGTGCAAGATTGGTCGGGGGGAGGATGTAATAACATCTGTGGTTTGAAATTGGGAGATATTTGTAGAAAGGTCTTTCCATATCCCTCTTTTAAAGTGTCTTTAGCATGCAACTATTACCATGTGTAGATTACTAGTAGCTGCTTGTACAAAATCTTCACAGTCAGGAGCTTGTACAGTGATACTTTCACAGAAAATCCAACTGATCAAAATGGAATTGCTAAATTTACATTTTGTTCTTTCTTGATCAAGTAAAGTTCTTTTTGTAAAATTTTAGTTTAATGGAGAAACAATAAAATAATAAGTGTAAATTCTGTAGAAAAAAAATCTGGCAATGTAATTTAAAGTAGAGTAATCATGTGAGAAATTCCAGTTTTGGCTCTCTGCTTTAAAAAGTGTTGCTGCTTCCCATCTTGAATTTGGCCTCTGTTGCATTTTGTCCCACAGATGCTTGTGCTCATCCCCTGCAAAGGGGATGATGTTATGGACGGAATTTGGGGAGGGGGCAGATTGAGATGATGTAATGGAGTGAAATGTATGAAACTTTAATATCAACAAATTTCAGAAGTTCCCCTCATTCATAAAATGAACTCACGAGTTTATCAGCCATGAAAATAAATAGTCCATATATTTTGGCAGTCTGTCAATGGTCGGCCTAGTGTCAGTGAAGTGCTCATGCCGCAAAGTCTAACAAAACTTAAAACTCATGTTTGCTTTTATTGGCAGTTTGCTGTTTTTTGTCTGCACTTTTTTACAAGCAGTGGAAGGTAAACAAAAAGAAAGAAAGAAAGTAAAAGAGAAGAACCAAAGGAAATGAAAGAAGAGAAAAGAAAAGAGTTGAGCCATGTTTACTTTGTGAATCCATTCTTTGAATTTGTACATGCATCTTTCAAATGTTGGACTGTTTGATTGATTGGGTAAACATACCCAGCCTGCTGGCATCTTTACAAGAAAAGATATTTTTGAAACATGATGGTGAAATAAGAAATAAGTAAAGACATTGTGTTGAAAAATGCTTAGATTCAGATTTTTCAAGGCAACTGGTAGACACATCTGTCAAATTTGGCCCCAAAAGTTTGCATGCCTAAAGAAAGCTGAAATCAGTCTAAAATTTCTCCAATGAAAGTATTATTAATAATCTTAAAAAGCATGCTGTTAGATGGAGTGAACTCTGAAAGTTTCCTGTATGAAAAACCAAAAATTACCTGTTTCTGAAGTGGACATTGCATGCTCGTATTAAAATGTGAATGCACAGGAGATGCTAAAAATGGTATAAATGTTCAGACTGAGGGTGCACTTTTCATGGCCGGATATCGCCCAGGTCACTTCTTTATTGATACAGTTTACACAGTGCAGTAATAAAGGACACTACAGAAAAGAAATTTAATTGCATGCATTCACATGTTTGCTAACTTGACAACTTTTGTACAGCATCGGCTGAAATGAATCTTTTTTTTTATTGCTTGGAGTAAGATATTTTGAGTGATCAATTTATCAACCATCCAGTTCCATGTTTTATTAAAGTTACACACACGACATCCAGGCTGCCAGCTGCGATGAGGTTATATTAGATGTCACTGACCTGATGAAAGAGACTGGAGCAACAGGGTCAGAGATTGCAGAAGCAATGCGGGAGGAAATATTCAGGAAGACCCAGTGCACTGCGTCTGCAGGACTCGGTGAGATGTATCCTGAATTTTGGTTACATAAATAGCCCTGTAAACATTTTGCTGTGGGCATTTGTTTTGGGTCCAGAGTGATTTAAAGGATGGTCCAGCCACAAGTTTAACTTTGATATGTTTGAGAGTAAGTAAATCTGACACTTAAAGTGAAATTTCCAGTCAGTTCCCATGCATGGTTCTCGAGATGTTATCAGTTGAAGTCACCCCCTTTGTTACCAACTGGGAATCTGAAGCAAGCTGGAGTGACCTCATCTCCTCACATTGATGAAGAGTCTTCTGTTTTCCTCATTATTATGTTGACCATAAATCAATCTGTTGACCTCAATAGGTGGTCAGCTTAATTACCTGGTTCATACTAAATTGAGTGGAAGTTTCACTGTAATGGTCAGGTTCAACTTATCAAAGCTATACGTGTGGCTGGACTATTCTTTAAAGGTCAGCTAGGCAGTTATCGGACGTAAGTCCAGCATCACACTAACATCGTTCTAAGGAACACCATTTTGTGACTGAAAAACGACGTCAGATGGAGGTAAAGAAATATTGCAGCTCTTTGGTGACGTCAATTGAACATTAAATGAATATTGAATAGTCGGATTTTGGTCCATACAACATCAGATGCTGTCTTAATGTCAGTGCAATGTCGAATGGATGTTGGACCAATACAGTTGCCGTCTTAAAACTAACGTCGAACCAATGGCAAAATATTATAGGGGAGCATATCTGTAGCACACCAACATAGTGATGATTTTAGGTCCTCTAGTATGACCTGTCAATCATTTTCTAATCTCAAACCACAGCCTAACCCTCCATAGTCGTATCTCCATCTCCCAGTACAAGAGAGTGAAGCTTACGAGATAACTAATGTGGACAACAAAGCTGGGATTGCAATCTTTGTCTTCTGTCTTTAGCTGTATCTTTTACTTAGAGTCTCATTAGCTGATTGCTGAATGAGTTTGGAAATGCAAACATACAAAAGTTGAAAAGTTTGCATTCCATTTGTGGTCTGAAAAGGACGGTGATTTTAAGAAAGGAGGGCTCATTCACAGTTTCAACAGGGAAAGAAAGTTTATTCTTTCATCAGTTCGTCTACGAATGATTTACTGTAGCCCGGAAAGACTACAACCAAATAATTTTGCACATTAAATAGTCATACATTGTGTACTGTATTGATGAATATTCTTGTACTGCTTATTCATATATTCATGCATTGTATAGTGTATTGCATATTCATATATATTCATGTATTGTGTATTCATATATTGCTCATAAATTCTTTTAATGTTCATGTATTTACAACTCAGTCATTCAACACAAGAATGTGTTGTTTACAGATTTTCACTTTTTTTTTAATATATACGAAATAGATACATTTGATTGGCATTTTATGTGGGATGGGGGTGTTTAACAGTTGCAGATTTGGAATAATGTCTGGAGAATCTGACAGAGTTGTTCAAAAATACAAAAGTACAATAAAGGTTTAAAGGAAATCAAATATCAACACTAAGAGCAAAATAGCTTCCAGTTGAGTCAAATGTCTCATACATGTGTCTCTGCTTTGTAAACATGTGCTTATACTTACTGTTTATGCCAAATTTTTTGCCACCAGGGAGACGGGGATATACAGAGGGTGTCAGGATCAACATGGAAGCTCTTGGCTGGTAGATTTTTGTAAATAAATTTTATTGACTGTTGTTTTGCAGCTCCCAATGTTATTCTAGCAAAACTGTGTACAAAGGCAGCCAAGCCTGATGGGGTTTATTCCCTCACCAGGGAGGGTATACCAGACTTCCTGATGAAAGCCCCAGTGGGAGATCTGCCAGGTAGGTATCACCTTTAAGTTAGTTTAACAGATGTGGGTTGGGTTATGAGATAATCAATTGTCAAGCTGAAAAATGAAAGTTCAGTGGTACCAAGGTAAAATTAGAAGTTGGCCAATAAATGAGGTAAGAGTGTCAGATAGATGGCAAAGTATGGGACATGAGAGTCAGGATGAAGTTAGATGAAGGTGCTTAGGAGATGGAGTAAGGTTAAAGGTAGAAGATTGTGATAGATTAAGGGGGTGAGAGTACATGGAAGAAAAAGATGATGTCAAGAGACAGAGGCAAGATATATTTGAAGGTGGAAGATTCATCTCATGGTTAGGGTGAAGCTGGGGATAGCGTAAAAGAGACAAGATGTTCTTGAAAAATTGGATAAGTGTAAATTTGTGGTAGATTTTAAAGAATTGGGAATTGAAAATTTTAGATCATGTTGGTGTCATAATGTAAGTATATTTAAATTAAGCAAAAAATGGAGGTCACATTAAATGTATATGAAGCAACTAAATGAACTAAATGAAAATATGGGAAAAAGGGACAATTTGTAGTTTTTACAGTTGTTTCAATAAGGTTTTTCTTGTTCTCGGAGTTCAGTTGAAGCCAATTTTTTTTTCCACATGGTGTCAATTTTTTCCTCAACAGGTATTGGAAGAGCATTCAACAAGAAACTCCAGAGTATGGGCATCTACACATGCTCGGACCTCCAGGGTGTGGCCTTGAAGACGCTCCAGAAACATTTTGGTCCCAAAACGGGTCAGATTCTCTATGAAAACTGCAGGGGTGAGGACACTAGGACCCCCGCATACGAAAAAGAACGGAAATATGTCTCAGTGGAGGTTAACTATGGGATTCGCTTTGATACCGTAAGAGTTTCTCTTTTATGACTTTGGACTTTCTTTAACAGTGTCGATCATGCTAGTGAATAGAATGTCAATGTTATTCAATCTCCTGTTATAGCATGTGGTTTACTTAGGGCTCCCTGGAAGAAGAAAATGTATATCAAATACGGTAAGAGAGGATAGAAGCGGGGTTGAAGTATGGATAAAGAAACTCAGAGCCTGTAGACCTCTCCATCCTCTTTGTCATCTTTCTTTTGTAAGCTTCTGACTTCTCCTCCTGCTTGTCCTTACGCCTCCCCTTCTCCTGAACATCATTTTCATTTTTGTACCTTTCTTCTAGTTATGTCTGATCCTCATCTTCTTCATCTTTCTTAACTTTTACTTTTTTTATTCTCCAGTCTTGCTTTTCTCAGACCTTTCTTTGGAACATTTCTTCCCATTGCTGCAATCTCTCTGTCCTATCTTCTTCCCCTCTCTTTTTCTCCTTCACCCCACCCCCTTCCTCCCCTTCTCTCTTTTCCTTCCTGTCTCCCTTCCATGCCCTGCCATTTTCCACTGTCTTGAATTCCATATAAAATGCCACACTCATGCTGGCTAGTCAACAGCTAAGATTCTTTGAATTTAAGCTAATCACTCTGAAGGAAAGGAGCCTTTTGCACATGACTATTCTTGGTTCGACTGTATGTCAGGTCTAGTGATCCAACTGAAATTTGTAAACTTTAAACTTGAAGGGTTTTTCCATGATAGGGAGAGAAATTTCTTGTGGTGAAATTTTCAATGCTGTGTTGTATAGTCGTAAAACATGAGATGTAGACAAAACGAATGGCAAGGGGCAGGGGGGGTGGATGGGGAATTGCACAAGAAGTTTTGTTGAACACAAAGTTTGCAAAGCGTCTTCTGGTGTCTGTCAATAGATTTTGAAGTCGTGTCAACATGCACTCCCTTTAAACTTTTCAATCTTGTAATCATAGAATCAATCATTTCCTCTGTGGAGTTTTGTCATCACTTATAATTACATTTCAAACCATATCAAGGGTTGCATTTCCTGGTTGCCTTTCCAATTGTTTTTAAATGCTATCCGCGACGTATTCTGTTGCACTATCGCAGAAGAATTGTGCAAAAGCTATTCTCAGGCGCAACGTTTAAAATGTATCATCGCAAAACCACAGCAGACTGTCTATCATACATTGCATAGTGAGGAAATTCCACTAATTAGTTTGTGTTCTCTTGGTTGTAAGTTCTACATTTGCCATCAGGGGAATTACCTTAGTATGCCAGAAAGCCATGAAAGCTATTAGATGAAACTCCATGCCCCCTTTTTTATGCCACTGACAAATAGCTTTATACTTGTTCATTTATTTCTATTGTCAGTAAGCTTAGGATTGTATGTATGGCATGAATTTGTCATGGAATGAATGAAAACCTGCCTTTACAAGAGAGTGTGTGCAAGGCCTATATGTGCTAATCTAGTTAAATGCATGGCTGCAGGGTGCAACATTTGTTTTTGAGGGTTCAAACATTTCTGTAATAAATGTTTAAGTCTTACATGATGGCAAGTCTATAGCCCTCTGGCATAACAATGACCTTCGGTAGTACGAGTCTAATTTGCTGCATGTTACCATTGTAAAAAATGTTTTGAAACTGGAACAGTCTTGAACAAACCAGCCTCCCACAAACAACGATAAATACCTGAACATAACGGAAGTCCTGCAATTTCCCTGCAAGGTTTGACTCAGCAATGAGCATATTTGATTGTTTACAACTACAGATAAATTGTAACTCTAATTAAAACAAGATCAGAAAAAAAAATGTCAAAGATTACTTTTAAGTGAAAGACACGACACACTTTTAAGACCCAACAGATGAGCTCCGAAGCATACTGTCTGTATATGCTTGTTTTCAAGTCACTGTACCTACAATGGATTTCTTTTAAAATTTATACCTGATTTTATTTCTTTCTTTTTTTTTTTGTATTTTTTCCTCAGGATGATGATGCCTACAAATTTCTCCATAGACTCTCTGGAGAAGTTCATAACAAACTAAAGCGCCTGTTGATGCAAGGACGGACGGTGTCACTCAAACTTAAGGTACCGGTACAGTACATATTACAGTGCCAGGCTGTGGCTGACGGTTTTAGTATTAGGGGATCCATGCACTTTGATTTGGGAGATGGAGTTGAGTTGGAGTTGAGTTTGCATTCTGTTGTTCACAGTAGTGCAAACCATGTGGGGGTACAGTGGAGTGGCAAGCCCGTGGGGAAGAACCATGGTGTCCCCTTCACTCCCTTTTAAGCTGACATAAAAATTAAAGAGAGTAAGTAAAACGAACAAGTGAAAAGGGAAATTAGTAAATATAAAAGCTTGTAATGATATTTTATTGTCAAATCTTATCACTAAAAATGCTGATAATGCTGCCAATTTTTGTATGTTTTTTGCAATCCCCTTGCCATGGATATGTCTGCATACTAGTGCTACTTCATTTATGCAATTGTCCGCTACTCAGTCCATGTCTCTGTGCCATGATGTTTGTTCTGTAGGCCCCCTGGAGTGAATTTTCAGGAGAGTGGGGTGTTGCAAAGAATGAAAGGGTGTTCGCAGAACCTTGGAAGGCAATTTCTGGTGATCTAGGGGAATTTTTATCTAAGAATGTGACAAAACTCCAGTGTGCCTGACAGATGCTGGAAGTGTGAAAGTTGTTGCAAATGATCCTGTGTTGATGTGTTGAGTGTTATATCTAATATTTCTGATTTTGTTGTCCTTTTATTTCCTTTCTTAATTCAAATGAAAAGGCAAGTCTAAGACTTCTGGGGAAATGTCTCTGCCCACAGCATTTAGACAACAGAAACTGGTTTGTAAAGAGAAAAGTTGTCACAGTTTGGACTGAGGGTAAAATGGGGATAGTTTGGAGATAATTTTTGGGGCAGTCTTTTTTGAGGAGACAATTAGAGTTTGTTAAAAGTTCTATACGGTCAGTTTAATGCAAATGTGGTCATACATGGAAAGTACAGAAAATACACACTCCTTGAGTACTGTTATTATGTGGAATGTCAGTTTAATGTTCAAGTGATATAGAGTTGATATGATATGTGTGAAGCATTGGGATTACAGCTTTAAAGTTCAAATGAACACCCTTTGAATGCTGCAAAACTCCATATGAAAATGCCATGAGATCTGATACAGCCATGTAAAACCCTCACCCATCTAAAACTACTTTACTGCCCTGTAGTTAACGTAATGATTTATGATGCCGTCCAAAGCGACAGGATTAGAATGTTCAGTAAACTATGTCCTTAATTTCTCTGCTGTAGGAGAGACAGTGTATGAAGTATGTAGTGAATTCTGCTGTCATCGTTTCAACTGGCTGCTATCTGCTCGCTTTCCTGTCCTAGGTTCGACGTGCTGGCACCCCCATTGAAGATCCAAAATTTATGGGCTACGGTATCTATGACAACAAAATTCGCTCCGTTTCGTTGAACATGGAGACAGACAACTTGGATACGATTTACCGAACTTGTCGAAGTCTGCTTCTGCAAATGGCAGTGACGGCCAGGGACATACGAGGGGTNNTTCATTAATGAGCTGGTTCAAAAGATATATTGTCTTTAAATTGTGTTGTTCAGAATGCATGACGTTTAAGAAGTAAACACCATAAAATAGTTTTAAAATACAAAACCCATTAAAAGTTAGGAGAATATACCGTGCTTCTCATGGATACAGCTTATGTGATGGAAAAGGAAGTACAGTTAGCACTCACACACATGTATTCTATCATGTTTGCACTGACCACTTGGAAAAATGTTAAAGCATCTCCATCTGATTTTGCTCTGCATAGGTCTTTTCAGTCTCTTTTTGGGCAGATTTGGTCTCCACCCACAGAGTTTTTTGATGATACACTTGATCATAACTGCTATCTTTCCAACCCCTAACTTTCTAACATACTGTATCTTTCACATTACTAATGAATGTAAAAGAACAAAAATGTGGTTAATTAAGAAGTTGGTAGCTTTTATTATTTTATAATTTCTATCCCTTATTTTTGTTTATCAACTCATGAACATCTGATGGTTCATCATATGTTTTTGCTTTCGTTGGCATTCATACACAGTATCAAGACAGTAGTTTACAGTAAGGGTATACCAATGTATGTATTGATTCACTGATTTTCATTTGTACTAATGTTCAGGTGGAAAGTCTTTATTTACAGTGGTATATACATATTTCTCCCATGTAAGTGAAAAAGACATAAACACATTTTTACTTATGTGGGCACCTTTTGGGCTGAATATCAGACACAACTCTCAATTGTCATCCTGATCACCAAAAACTTGGAATTTTGTTTTCATCTTGAGTTCATCATCTGGCAAACTTAATCCAGTTAGTCCAATATCCACAACTCTCCTACTCTGGCAGATGTTGCTTGTGGCAAAACAAAGTTTTTCAGGATATACTCTGCTTTGTCTGCTTGTGGCTTACTTTTGAGATGATGCACTGAAGAAGAGCTAGTTTTAGTCTCAAGTGCCGCAAATGTCAAACAATGGCTGCTCTTCTGCCATTGTTTTTTTTTTACTCTCTTTTTTTTATTCCTTGCGGAAGGCGAAAGAAATCCATGTGATGGTGATGTCGTGTGTGTGTGCATGTGTGTGTGAACACACATGCACACACGCACTTGTAAACATGCACTTGTAAACACGATATCTCAAGAAGGGTTACCATGACTGATCTCATACTTGGTGTGTGGGTTGGTCATACTGAGTAGATAATCCCTACTGTTTTTGGTGACCTCAAAGGTTGTTGGAGGTCACCAGAAGTCGAAATGCAAAAACCTTGTAAACACGATATCTCTTGCAGTATCTCTGTGAAAATGTGACAACCTGTTGCATTTTACCCACAATGCCACTCTGTTTGGACTTAAAAGCAAAAGATTCAAACCTGCATATTCATGTAGGTGGTTACATAACCAACCAATCCTCACATGATATCATACATGATAAGGTTTCATCGAAGGAACAAACCCTAACCATGATGGTATGTCTCGATATCACCTCATGTTCTATCATGCAGAAAGGG
>VJOZ01020142.1:0-25589 GCA_009801055.1 Stichopus horrens | reverse complement strand
TTGTAAAAAGAGTTAACACTGATTTAGACCTACACTTTAAATGACAACAAGATAATAAAACAAAACAACAAACAAAAGAACAAAAAGTACTGTGTTTCGTGCCTTGCAATTCGAATTATCCAATATGAACTGCAGAGAGATAACTTTGCATGTGACATGAGGTTTTCATTCGTCACTTCTTAGGATAGGTCCCTCATCAGAAACTTGTGTCTACTCTACCTGTCGCTTTTTGACCTCAAATATGTCCCTATTATTGTTGTTGGACATTCCATTTAAATTAAAGGGCATGTGGAACTTCTAACAAAAAATACAGAGCAAGAGCAGGTCTGTGAACTGAGCAGCCGCAGTACTTCATACCCTACAGTTCATCGATGCGTTGCTTCTTAATGCCTACCGGATTAAGCTGTTGTTAGTTATTTCCACTTAATTAAACCCATCGGAAGCCTGTTCACTAATTGCAATGCTGATTATTTTAGAGTTAATTACTACGAAGTCTACTTACAGCGACTGAGTGTGAGATTCATCTCTAGTCTTCAATACAACTCGTCAAGTAGCAATTCCTTAGAGATTAATAGGCCTTAAATTTGCACTGTTCCTCTAAATAGTGATTAGTTCGTGACATTGAGAATCCTTCAAATTTCTCGAAAATCGATCAACAAATACTGGGGTTTATGAAAGAAAATGAAATAAATTTCCCTCTGCAATAATAGAGCAGCTCTGAGTGACGTCAGGAGGTGTCACTTGCCTCAAGGCAACTGTGTGCATTGAAGATTTACACACACTGCATTTGTGTATAGGTAAACGTTACCTGCTCACATACATATATGCGTACACTTACCTTACTGAAGTATATATACACACATAATGCGATGGCGAAAGAGGACTCCGAAGATCACGGTACGTTGAGGAATTTATATTCTGTTAATCGCATTTGATCGTAAACCCTTTAGCTAGGGTATCGAAATTGTAGTTTAAATACATTGCGACATGTTGCTTAAGATCTTAGGACAAATTCAAGTCGAGAAACCTATATTGACCTTGTGTATGAATGAAGGTTTAGCTAGCCTAAGCTATCTGAAAACGAGATAGGCAAGCATATCCTCAACACAAAGTGGAACATATCTTGCGTTTCCAGTTGTTACTCACTTGACCAATCCGCTGGTAGTTAAGGGTTTTTAAGGGCTTTTCTTATGGGCTGCAACACTTGACAATTGGTAGATGTAGTTGGAATTCGTTCCTATCGTAGTGCGTAGTAATTTACAATACATGGTTTATCATACCTGAGATCGGGATTCAAATTGAGATTAAGAACATGGGTATTCGAAATAACCTGGATGCAACCTTGAGAGGGCATTGTCCTGTTTTATTTTCTTCGGGTCAAGCATGAGGATTGCATTTGATCTTCTCAGATCAGAATTATAACTTAAGTTTTATTTGTTAACTTAAAATGGTGCTGTTGCATTTCATTGGCAACTGATGTTATTTGCAAAGATAGCCTAGACCTTAGATATGCAGATCTAGGACATTGCCCTACAGTTAGGTTACCTGGATTTTAATTGATTTTGTACTGACCTGGTATGAAATAATAAGGCTGTGTACTCATGGGCTAGGTTTACTGTCTCGCCTGAATGTATATACTTATCAAGACTTAACTAGTTTTAATGACAATGTGGCCCATTTTTAAACGTCACTCCTTAGCTCATTACAATTTATGGCACCGATTTCTGCTTGGTATATAAACCAGGTCATTTTACTTAGGCTAGCTACTTTTGCTATTTTTGGTGGGGTAAGATGCTCAATGTATGTTTTTGTATGTAAAAAGTGCTCTTTGACTATACCTTCATACAGGTGCATGTGAAAAATTTATACACACCAAGATTGGTGAAGTTTTGCTGCATTACACTGTACAGTACTTAAGTGATACAACATAACATAGGGATCAGTAATTGACATATGAACAACAAACTTGAATCCACATCAGTTTCATCAAGGTAAAGAATTATTAAATAAAAATCAATATTAGCAGTTTAAACCTAAGTAAGTGTGTTGTAGACTGTCGCATAAAAATATTGCCATGACAGTGGTTACTGTGTAATGCCATGTAACTTGAAAGGAGCTGCAGTGTAATAAAAGTTCTAAGTCTGCAACTCTGGGTTGGGCTAATATTTTAATTATGGTAAATAAACAACAAGATAGTATAGTGCTGACCAGGATGTACATTTGATTGAATTTGTCTCTTTAAGTTAAACATTCCAGTAGATACATTAAGTGTAACATCACCTCATACGTCTTATTTCATATTACATTATTTTCTCATATCCCTTTCATATATGTTCCCTTCCTAAGTGAAAGCATATTGTTATGTTGAAACAGATTACTTTAAGCATGTACAAGGTTCAAGAACATGAAGAGATCATTGCAACGGAATTGCTTTTGACAGTCCGAATGAACACTTTTTTTTATTTCTGTTTAGAAAATTATGATATATCTGGTGGAAGATCAAATACAAGACTGAACAAAAAAAGGAAAGATGTGCACTCACAGCATTTTACAAAACTTGTCAAATTTTGCAATTTTGCAATCAGAAGACCAGACATGTAAATGTTGAACAGAGTTTGCTATAACTGTTGATGCTACGTAAGATAGTCAACTATTTCCACTGAATTATTTACGGGTGATAGTTCATTAGGCTTTTGTTTTATTATCTGAACATTGACACTTGCACATGATGAATTTTGCTAAATGGTACAAACCAGGTACCACAATTCACTTCCTCCGTCTTCAAGAATCAGAATCATGTATCATGCATTGAAACATACTGGCATTATGTGCATTTTCCTCGCTGTAACTTTCGTGCATTAAGGAAGGCAAGAGTACAACCAAAGGGTTACCATGCCTTCAAGGATATGGTTATTTGTATAGCTGATCTTCTTAAATGAGCTGACTTGAATGTAGCTGGTTTGCAGATAGTTAGTCACAAAATTGACTTTGAAAGCTACTGAAAAGTTAAACAAGCCTACGATTTAGCGTATGAATGAGTGGACTTGCTATTAAAGGGTGCTTACGACTTTTGTATTTCTGTTCAAGTGGTGGGTTAATATCAGTGTTATGAATGAGAGTTCTAGCATTGCAGTACTTCTTACAGTGTGTTCAGTGCATAAACATTGTCTAAGTTGTTTACATTATGGTAGCTTAAGGAAACTTATTAAGTTGTTTCTGTTCATTCATTAATTCGTCCATACAATCAAATTACAAAAATGTAGATTAGACAGGACACTAGAATTAAACAAAAGTTTATCGAGCCTGTGCCCCTGCTTGTCAAGTGTTACTAGGTTTAACGTTGATTGGCATGTTAAGCAGAATGAATCGCACATGGCCAGGCTTGACTGACGATAATGACTCGCAACAAGTTGGTCACAGTACTTTCTTATATCAGAATTTAGCAACTGCCAAAGGTCAATTCATTTTGTAGTACTTGGAGGATAATCATAATGAACTGTATTCCCTGCAATTAGAGACTGCATAATTACTAAAATTCACCAAAGTACAGTAGATTTGAAAAAGGGCAAAGGATACAAACAGTCACAGTCATAAGTACAGTACTTCAGTTACTTGCTTTAAATTAAAAAATAACATGATACCGTTTGATCGATCATCCAGGTTAGGACAATGTTGTTTATGTAGCAGATCTAATTACCCTGCCATTTTCTAAATATAGATGAGTCAGGTCTGCACTTTATTTACATGAGTAAACATGTGTTACGTGTCTTTCTCTCTATTTTCCTCTGGTAGTTACGTTTAATTTATTAAATCGTTGAGGACTGCAAGCTGTATGAACAGCCATTAAGACTTCATGTGGGAGTCAGATTACCATGTATGTACTGTAACACACTCAGGAACAAGTGATAAACCAATATAAAGATGAGAGTATGATGTGATTATTTGACAAAATATGATGCTGTTGGAATCATGTTATATGGCCCGGCAGTTCTTTTATCCTACTCCATACAGCAGCAATTAGAATAAAAATTTGTGTGACTTGATGTAAGTACTATAACCTGCTGTGTGTGTGTAAGGTAAATTTGAGGTAACATAATATTCCAACTGGTGGCAGGATGATGCAGTTTTGCGTGATTTGTGACACTGTATGAAATGCAGTGCAAGGTCTTCATTGTCCTACCCAGATAGTTCTACCAGTGTAGAAAAGAAACATCAAGTTCAAGAGAATGCAAGTTGAACGATTATAAAAGAAATTGAATTCAGTGGGACTGTGGTTCATTTAAATTTAACTGTTTTTGCTGTGTGCTAGCTTTCTTTGAAAGAACTTTGGTAATTATTTTTCTATTGCGCCCTCATGACCCCGAACACTTCTGGGTCACTGCTGACTTCCTCTGCAGGATTCAGCATTCCTGCATGGCTCCTCACAGATTATAATCTTTTTTCAATTATTGCTGATTTGAATTACATGGTCCGTACAGTAACACGGAGATTGCAGACGAGACTGTCTGAGGCAGACCCAGAGACCTGCAAAGAATTATGACAGCTCCTTTGTCTGATGTAATATTATCATGGCCCTATGCAAACTAGATACCTGCAGTTGTCAGTTTGCATACATTTATGAACTGAACGTACAGTTAACAGCTGTCTTTTATTCCTAAGTCCTTGCAAAACAGAATGGCCCTCCAAGGTAGTTATTGTAATGTACAGGGGTTAGTAACCATATTGTTCCTAATACGCTCGATTGTGTTAAAACATGTAGTTCTGACAATCCGAAAAACTCCTGTGACAATTTAGGAATGATCATTTGATGATGGTATGGGGCATTTTCCTGTAAAACTGTACCGATTTAGTCTATAAAAATATTAGAATTAAATTGTGAAGCATTTTGCAATTAAAATAATGTCTGAGACAGTCTAATACATAGCTGATAATTTCCTCATGGTGATGTGAAAGTTACACAGTGGTTTTACCTGCTGGTCATCGTTCCACTTTTAAGGTCATAGGCTTGTGCTCTCATTCAAAACTTTCGGCAGTTTCAGACAGTCTGTAATTAATAAATGAAGACTCAGAGCAGATTGGGAGAGTTGTTGGCATGTTTTGTATTGTGATGGATTTTATGAGAAAATTTCTAACATTGTCTTCTTCCCCCTTTTTCATGTCATTTTCCACAATTTCATATCCAACATTTAACTGCAGATATCTTGACATCTTACTTTAGTGGTTTATGAGCTCCTGTAGTATGTAGGTCTATCATGTATTGAAAACTACTTACTGAATGGCATACAAGTTAAAGACAGGAACTAAGCCAATTACACGGCTTGAGAGTTCAGTCAGCCGACAAAGACATCTATACAAACATACATCCAGGTGCAGCTTCTATTACTGAAATTTACATTACTGTTAGCCATTACTGTTATGCATTTGATAAGCAGTACTATTGGATAGTGAGTGAATTATGCTTTGGCTGTCTATTGTTGCCTTTATGTTAAAACTAGCTTCAATATTACAACAATTAGTGGATTTGGGTCCAGTTGGCAATATTGGGCACTTAAATCACAGCTCTTGTCTGGTCTACCATTATCTTGGGGAATCAGCCGGTAAATCATGAACTTTTGTCACAATTTCCAGACAATCTAGATACTGGGATTTTATTTGTAGTGAGACTTCCAGAGTCAGTCGGACAGCTTTGTATTCTCAAAACGTTTGCTAAAAGTTCAAGGGTGTGAACAAATTGTCTCTGTAACAGTTAGTGGTATGAGAGGACTTTAACACTGGGCGACAACTTTTTGCCTACGTGTCTACCTCTCTACCTGCCTAGTGCCTAGCTACCTACCTGCCTACTTCCTACTTTTCTACCTGACTACCTACATACCTGGCACCTGCCTAGTGCCTACCTTCCTACATACCTTTCTGCATCTGTCTACCTACGTAGCTGCATACCTACCTACCTACCTACATACCTACCTCCCAACCTTCAATTGGACACCTTGGAACCGTCATAATGGTCTTGTATTTAAGACTTAATTGGCTTAGAAGTGAATTCTGAATCATCTGCAAGTGAAGTTCCTTATAAACTCTTTTCGCAGTGATGTACCATGAATTGTTCAATGTCCCGTGCAGCTTAACCACATGATGCCATCCATGTTCCTGTAAATACGTGCAACCTCAGGCACTACTCCTCCTGAGAACTAGGGAGCAACTCAGGAAGATGGTGTCCGTTGGGATGAAGGCTACACTGTAATTCTTACCCAAAGACTTGAATTACAACCTCATGTCATATTGCTACACTAATCCTACACTGTGTCTATACCAGTCTATGTTGCTTTCTCAGAGGACTGCATATTAAACCCCCTCCTTCCCTCCCTCTCTCCCTAGGAGGGAATGCTTCCAATGCTAGTTGAAAATATAATGCCTAAATTGCCTGTAGTGGCAGGTTGAAGTTGAAACAATTTTATTTCCTGAATAACAAAAAATAAGAGTGATTTAGTGGGAGTGCAAGTAGTATCTACAGAAAATATTTAACATTGTGTACCTGATGAGCAGTTGTACACCTACAGTATTTGCTACATACACACAGCACCATGATGCATTAACCCCTGTGTTGAATACTGTAATATATGTGCAGTGCTGTCTTGCATTTGCGCCGGTCGCAGCAGTTGACTAGATTCAAGATGACAGCTTCCCCGTGAGCACGAGTACCCATGTACAGTGGTTTAAAAGACAATAGGTTCCACATGTACTCTACCCTACTGTACATCTTATAATACTTGTAAGCTTTTCATTTATGTAATGAATTTAAGGTATGTTGAAAATCCATCCTCTTGCCAACCGTGTTTTAATAAATGAAGAACCTTGTCTTGAACTCCTTTGCTAAATTTGTTTTGGGACTCAATTTAGAGTCTCCAACCTCAGTAACTCTATATAATGAGCTAGACAAGGTACAAAGGACAGTACATGCTTTGCAGCACATCTTTTTTAACAAAAAAAAAATGACCCAGTTTGGAGTAATATCCAAATTGACTTAAACTGACAGATCTTGTGTGTTTGGCTGGCAGGTTCTCCATGTTAAAGTGATCCATGTAGCCAAGGCTGACCTCCTTCGAAATTAAGCAAACTTATGTCTTATAAAACCTTTGCAACAATGACTTGCTTTGATCGCTTTAAAACAAGCAAAAAGTTGTAAGCAGTTTCGCCAATGTTATGAATTACTGTTCTGTGGTTAATAGTGTAGATGGTTTTGTCTGTCCGAATTTTTCAAGGAAGGTGTTCAAGCCACCGTTGTTTATTTTCACTTGACAATCCACTCTCTGGAGATGCAATTTTGGCCCCACAAACAAATGATTTAATTTTGTAGACCGTCTACTGTACGTACGCACAGTCTGGGTTTTGATTTGGGAAGATGGAAGGCTCCAGTATGCCTCAGCCTTTCACAAACTCGGCATTTTTTGCCTACGATAAAAAAGTACGCATTTCCTACAAAGTTACTTTCTGGGCTAACATATGAATGAAGATTTATAATGTTAACCTTCTACCTCCCACCCTCCCAAAAAAAGGGATGCATGAGCCAAATGTGATTGAGGCAAATGTGGCTTTTAAAAGACAGCCAAAGTTTAGTGGAAGAGCATTCGTCAGGTTTGAAGAACCACCCAGTTCCTGATCCACTTACCTTTTATGATGTAATTTGTTTTTTGTTATGGGTGTTATTTTGTTTTCTTTGTGCTTTTCTAAAATAGAAAATTATTTTTAATGTTTCAAACAGTCTCAGAGTGCCAACAGCCCTCTAGAAGGGCTTGTCTCACAAACAGAGACAGTTCTTGCTTAGCATCATCATCCCCGTGACTGTAATGTTTAGATCTACTAATAATCATTGCTTGCATTCCACTTGTTCGAATTCATCAGTTCCTCCTGCAGAGTCGGACTCCTGTTTCTGTCAGGAGACCTCCGGTGCTGCTGCTGCGTGCAGCCTGCGCAGATGATGCCACTGAGTGCCTGTGTTTGAGGTTTTCAGCTGTAATGATATTGAAAAGGCACTGGCTCTGATGCAGCGATGCAAACATAGAAATTGTGCCTATTCATCAAGGAATTGGTTCATGCTCAGTTGACTGTCTGGCCCATTCCAATTGAGCAGCTATTATTCAAGAATTTTTCCCCTTTTGTTGGGGTAATCTCGTCACCGAAATGGGTTGTTTTGCTGAACATGGATAATCCTAACACTTGTCAGTGGCCAATACCATGCAGAAGGCCTATGGGAAGATCAATATGTGTACTCCCTGTGTATAGAAGAAAGGCCTTTTAAGCCTGTACACACCAATTTGTCCTTTGTCAGTCTTGGGATTGAAGAATGGGGTGTGTGGTTTAAATCGCTGTTTTGTACACTGGGATAAGGCTCTTTTTTTAACCCTTTTTCTCCACTGAAAGGTTCTCCTTTTGAAAGTCAAGAAAGACATTGCAAGGGGACCAAACGGGATATATCAAAGGCAAATTGAAGGAGCAATGCAATATCTCATTGTTGGTGACATTAGAAGAAACCAAAGTTACAGACAATTGCTTGTGTTTCTGCCAAACATTCAGGTTTTTTTAGAGCGAAAGATAAATCTTGTGGACTGGTGGGTAAATGGAGGAAAAGAGAAAGTGAATTGGATCAATGTATTCCTTTTGTTATTTTTGATTTAGGGCAAGTTGGAAGTGTTTTGTGCAGAGGTAGAATTCGGTCAGAAGCACTATGCCAAAAAATTAAGTTAAGAGGTTCATAGAGCAAATAACTTGCTTGTTATTCTATTTCACTAACCAGTGGAATGTGGGGTGACTATAAAGAGGATTCAAATGCAAAATTCGCATTTTTTCATCAAACTATAGTCCCAAAAGTTTTGGTTTGTAGATTGTGTCATCTATTCTTTGGATGGTATTACAGATTAATCGGGAATGCGGTACATACTGCAGCATTCAGTTCAGTTTTTGTTGTTGAATACGATTTTCGTGTTTGTATTTCATTGAAATTCAAACAGCACTCTCAGGAAGTGTAAAGTATATCACCAAATTAATTTCACGTAAACCCAAACCCTCTCTTTCTTGCTGTCACTGAAGTTCTGATTCTGTTTGTATTAATATTTTAACAGCTTGGTGTGTTTGATGTAAGCTTTGATTGCTGCTCACAGTTCAAACTCCTGCAGTAAAGTCAGTTATGTTACTTGAGGCAATATTTTCGAAAGTTTATGGGGCTTTTTGAACATACTAATCATTCAATTGGGATTGCTGTAATTCAAGACGAATGATGAATTTTGGATGAAAAACAGCAAAAAAAAGAATTAAAAAGTAATTAAGAAAGTTTAGCCCGCAGCTGTTCTTGTGCAGGGTGTCTGCCGATGCTATGAATATGTAGCGTTATCAGAGTCTGCAGAGTCGAGTGGGTCCGTTGGGAGAGATGCTGTGCTGAAGATGCTCATGTGCTCCAAAAAAATATGTCAGAAAATTAGCAAAATTGTAGTAGCGGTGGCCTACAGGGAAGGACACACCCTGCTTCAACAAGTAGGAAGGAGGAGAAAAATTTCATTTTACGACATTTCTGGAAATCATGGAAGGACCTCGTGTGGCCGAGAGCGCAGTCGTTATTATGAATTTTAAAACAATTTGTTTGCTCTCATCTTTCAGCTTATATATGAATGTGTCTGGAATCTTCTTCTATAACTTTTCCCAGCTCATAGTCATAAGCCAATAATAGTCATAGAGAAAATTAAGTTGAATATTAATTTGGGAAAAGGAGCCATGAATAACTTTAACCATACTTGTGGGGATATTGTGAAGTTTCAACAAGAGCAACTTTAGTTTGGTAAGAGTACATATATTAAATTGTGCGATGCTTTGGGTTCTACAGCAACCTTGCCGCACACGAGCAAGCAGTGCGCTGTAATTTTCCTTCCAAACAGTTTTTTTTGTTGTTGTTGTAATATTTTGCTTGCTGTGGAAATTTGAATCAAGAAATTTACGAAAACTAAATTGGATCATCCTAACCAAGTTAAACAGAGGGTGGGGGTTGGGGGGGAGGAGATGCTTGGGCACAGTTGGACAGTTGTTTAAGTTGTTTGTCATTGTGTGTCAGCATGTTGAACATAGAAGTTCACTAGCCGCGATAAGTAACACCAGTGGTGCATTTAGTTTTTTGCCGGGCCCTTGATTTCTTGTCTGGTGAGCTTGCCCTACTGCCTTGATGTTTACATGGCAAAGTCTCATATTTACTCGTTGTTACTTAGCCATCATACCAAGTGACCAATGCCTCCCCTCCCCTTCTTCCATCCTTGTAGAAAAGAAAAAAAAACATTGGAAAGTCATGACTTAAAAGTAAACAGAACACGATGAGATTCTTTTGTTTTCTTTTGTTTTTGTTCACATTTGGAACTGTAGCAAACTCCCTTTCTACTGGTTGATTTACATGGTGGGTCTAGGGTCTAATTCACCTGTATTCAACCAAGTTGATACAAACGCCCGTTGATAATGGAGGTCCCTGCAGTGAGCTGTTTTTTGGCCAATGTTTGTTGTTTCAAAGTAGAAAATACTTTGTCTCATTATTTTTTGAAGATTGGAATGCTTTGCTTGACAGTTCAGCCTTTAAAGAACCAGAGAGGGAAGGTAATTGAGGATTATCTTGTTGATCTCTGTATTATCTCAAGTAGTGTGTAATTGCAGGAAATGTGTTTGGAGTTCATTCCTAAGACTTGAATTACGTTGCCAGGGAAACGACTGTCTGTGAAAACCTTTATTGCTTCCTAGTTTTGACCATGTCTTCGATTGACCTACTTAGCAATTGGTGTTGAAACTTCTGTAGTTTAAAGTGAAAAGAGTTAAATCTCTCGTGTAATTTAGGATTCACAGTATAGACCCCAAACTGATTCCGATGTCATTTGTCCTGTATCTTTCATCTGAGGATTAACACTGATTTTAGCGTAAGATAAGAAGACATACACCATATTTGCAGCACGCTGGTCAGAACGAAGAAGTTACTTTTTTGCCTCTGTAATGTAGTCCTCATCTCCATCAAAGCCCTTGTTAAGTTTTATTATCTTTTACATAGCAATATACTTCATGGATAGATACTGAGTCAGAATTGTTCCATCGATATGTTGAGACCAATTACAGTAACCTTGTGGAATGTCCACTGCAAGGATTCCTATAGCTAGCGGTTTACATTGAATGTTTCTCCCACAGGCTTCCAGTTATCAGCTTTACCTGTTATCCATTGAGTTGCTCCCAGACAGCTTATTCTCGTTCTGAAGCTCTGGAGCCAGTGTAAAGTGGGACAGTGCTCAAATTACAGAGACCGATCCTCTATTTTATTGGCAGAGTAAATAGTTTGAGAGCAGTTTGGTAGAGAAGGATCAAGATAAAAAGCCCAGTTTGGGGTCCATACCCTATCCTTATGTCAATACAGCTTTTCAGCAGGACATTATCCGCCATAATTGATGCCACATAGAACTTCCCTTCACAAAATGCCTTGCGCCGTGTGCATCACATGAGGTGCGGTGTACAGTCACAGCCCCGCTGAAAGAGGCCTTCCATTATCTTTTGAAAACCAAACACAGCCTGCAAGTTGAAATCAAATTTTTAAGTTAGATGCAGTAGAAAAGTAGGCTAAGCCATTGAAAAAGGGTCTTTCACATTGCGGTAGCAATTTTTTTTCTGTAGATCTGTCAATCTTCGGGTTGAATGTCTTCTCTAGTGCAGTAGAATGTTCTCTGCTTCTCGAAGCTCGCAGTCAGCGTTGGAGCACAAAGGGTGCTTGGAAAGGTGCAGGGTGTCATGTCTACACATAGATGTTGGTGTTAGAACTTTACTTAATGAAAGAGCGAGGAGTGTTTGAACAGTTTCTGCTCAATTACAGTGTGTACAAAAATGGCAGACACATCTCTGATTGTTGGTGATCAAAGGGAAATAAGGCGTTTGTTTTACAGAAAACATCCATATTTTTAAAAACCAATTTTTATGGATACAAAATGATTATTCAAAACAAGGAAGGACAGTAGTATTCTTTTCAAGAAACAAGTTTCACACAGATAGAGACTCAGTTATTTTTTGCTTAACACTAATTTGTTCACCCAAACTTTTCAAAATTCAAATAATGCATCTTCTGTTACTCANNTGCCCTATTTCCCTTTAAAGGGAAGTAAGGCATTTATTTCATAGCTCTTAAAGATCATATTCTTAAAACATATGTATGAGCACAAAGTGATAGATTACTCAAATGAAAGAAGGATCTAACCATCTTTTCAAGGAATAAGTTTCTCATAGATTTTTTGGCAGTTTTTGTCAAATTTAGAAATTTTTACATTCATGGAACTTGCTCAACACTGCATTGTTTTCCATGCAAGAGCAATGTTATGCAAACTGTTCAGGCATGCAAATTGCGGGAATACTAGCCGTAAATTTCATTCTTCCCTGCGATACAATTTTTACCACTGTTAGCAAAGGGAAAGATGAAACACTTCTATAACATCCCCCATGTGTTGCTGCTCTATGTAGATGGTTTAGACTGTTGTCAAGAATGATAGTGATATAGTGCAGTAACTAGAGTAGAGCATTTCAGTTTATTACATTGATTTATGAGGAAAGCATCGGTGTGTGATAAGACAAACTTTGCAAAATGATATACCTGTATGCCTGCAAAATGAAAGCAGTGCCCGTTCCTTAGCAGTGCAGAGAAAAACCCACTTAAATTGAAAATGTTGACAACATGGAAGGTCACCAAAACCTTTGGGAATACCCTACTTTGCCCTATAAACTTTTATTCAAGGCTTTTTGGATTAGTTCATATTCATAGTAGAGTTTCATAGACTGTGTTGACCTTTAACCTTCCATTGTTCACCAGGAGGGGGTGTCTATGATAGCCCTTAGCTGTAATCTGTACTTGCACATGACTTTCATTTTAAATCAATTAAGTTCTAGGTAACATCTCGGGATATTGTCTTGCCACATGGAAAACATCAGATCCGGGGTCTCAAAACTGGTATCTCAAGTTTGGAAGCTTTGAGATCTATCCATGTGTTGTATTTAGAAAGATGATCAAAAGTTTGTTGGAAACCATGACTCTGTCATATATTTGGTCATTATGTAATGTATTGCCACAAGTTATTTTGCTGAGCAACAAGAGTTGACCGTAATTCTCGCTTTTAATGAGGTATTACTGTGCACATGAAGGGAGCATAAATTTATGTGTATTGTCAGTATGCTGTTTATCATAGGCCAGTTCCTAATTTTGCTGTGAGCAACTAGGCTTCATTACATAACATGGTCAGAACTGCAATGCATTTGGGTTTGCTTTGTGGTCTTGGTGCCAGTGCTAGTATCTCTTTTATGGTTAATTTCATAAATTTTCCCCCTGTTGTTACCAGTCCAATTGTCCATATTGAGATGGTGTGAACAATGCTGTATGTATCCTGTTATTGATTAGGGAGAAGTTCTATTAAATTACAAGCATAGTGCAATAATGACTGCTTTGTTTGCCCATTTGAGGTGAAATTCCTTGTTTCGCTTCAAGAAATTAAATCAAGGGCTTTGTTGAGGTAGAAATATGTCAAAAACTATTGCTCTGCTTTGTCATTAAGATGGTTGCTAAGTGACAGTTTGCCATCGAATTTCAAGCTGTAAATGATGTAATGAATTAATTATTACTGCATTGTTTGTATGCACAGTATTCAGTGCATGTTAACCATTTCCACAAATCATTAACATGAATTTTAGTGGACCCTGGACAGAGATTTTGACAGCCATAGGTGATGTTTGATGCGTAGATTGACACTGCGCTTTCTATATTTGTGCTGTCGATGCCCTCATGCTCAGATTTGTAGACACTACTTGGTATGCTGGGAATTTGATACCCAGAACCCTGTGATGATTTTTTATCTCCAAATGATGCCCTTGAAGAGAATCTTGTTGCTGTGACAGGCATCCTGTAGAGGTTGGACTCATGATGTTTAAATGATAGCTTCTGTGTACTACCATTTTATGACAATCCCAACCAAAGGCTGATCTAAAAAACAAATGTATGGGGTGAGGTAAATGGTCCTACAGCATCCATAGGGCTATATATGCACATCTGATTATGTGTATATTTAAAAGAGCTATTAACTGCAACATATGTTTAAATTGGGTTTAAAGAGAAAGTTAAACTTCTTTTAGGGTTTTGTACCCAATGGTTTTAGATCTTTCAAACTTAAGTTTCCAATGCTTTTCACATTCACAATGAAAAGCAGGTGCAAATCCTCAACAAGCAGTAAGTGCCAATATGAAAACATTTCAAAGGTAACATAAATTGAGCAAGTTCCAGAGTAGAGCCTTTTCATGTCTTTTAATCCTGCACACATGACTTGCCAACAAAATAAACCAGTTACAATGGGTTGGTAGTGGTAGAAAAGTTCACCTGCACTATTTAGAGGGATCTAGCATCCTCAGAAATCCTTGTCAATCCTCCCTCCGTGGAATTGATAATCCTTTCATCCCCCTCCAATGGATGGAAGAATCTCTGACACCCACCTACTGGTATTGCTCATCATCCCTTGTCCTCATCTTTAATCCTCCATCCATTTCTGAGCAAACATTCTCTTGCACGCAAACCATCCAAACTCATATATCGCCTAAAATACAGAGCTCAACAGAAGCGAGGCATAGTTGTGGCATTTTTTGCCCAATTGTGGGACTCAGGGGAGATCCGTGCAGGCAATGTACCTCCTCATGTTATGCCCTCCAGTGGGCTGGTCGGCGTGGTGCGTGCCTGATTAGATAATTACATTTTCTGCTGCAAAGTTTAATATCCCTGGCGCCGGGACGAAGGTATGACTGGAACTAATTTACACTTGATGCTGGTGTGTAAGTGTGATCTAAGACCTACTGTAGTCAATAAGACACCCCCAATAGGGCTGGGGTGACAGGTGAGCTGACTTTTTTTCCACCCTGCAAGTGCAACACTGAAGGACATAAATGCTACTCCCATTTGAAAATAAACCCCGTTTTGCCATTCACTGAACATTTTCTGCATGCAGAGATAGAACAGTGTGCCGTTTCAAATAAGCAGTTTCGCTGGGGGATACGTCTTACTGAGTTTTAGAGATTTTTATCGTAATAGTACTGAGCCACTGAACCAAAAGAGGCTAAGCCTCTTAGCAGTTATACCAACCGCTTGTGTCACTCAAACTCATTTGATTTTAACTCTGTGACATAGTTGGAATTATGTCTCGTGACAGACAAGCAGGTGCTAATAACACACAAGGGGGCTGTTTTCACATTGAGGTACAAGCGCCACATGATATTAATGTTGTTTATAGCATCTTGTCTGGTGTTGTACACATCCTCGTTGCCTAGGAATGCTGTTAGAATAATTGGAGACAGTGTTAATGAAACACCACGAGAATCCAACCCTTGATTTGCTGTCAAGTTTCGTAAACCGACCTGCAGATGGCCCTACACGCTGTATGGATAGCCCAGTTAGCTCGGCAAGGGTAAACAGTATGAGGCCCAAGTTCATCACCCAGGCTGTGTGGCATGACAATTTTATTTTTTTCTCCTTTTGGTGGCAGTCCTAGAGTTTCCAGCGGCATCGCTGTCGTTGATGTATGAAATTCAGTCAAAAGATATTAAACGTGCTGACAATGTAACACTTTTAAATGTCGCAGTGTGTTTACTTATCTGGTCAAGGTTGAGCTTATCATTTATCAGTTGCAACGAAAATTATAACTGTAGTCAAGTCCGTGTGTGTATGCATGCATACTGTATGTGTGTGTGTGTTCCTGATGCCTTGATGGGAAACATCATATCTCAAGAGCAGAAGCAAATTAGTGATGTCACATTTGGATATACTTGTATACTAAGTACAGAACCAGCTTTTTTGGTGGAGGTAAAAGGTGATAATGAAGTCAAGAGAGACTCCTGTGAAACCTCACATTACCTCAAGAACACTACCTTTGACTTATCTTATATTTATTGTGTGTACACATCAGTCATATTTAGTGTAGGAACACTATATAGTTTTTGGTGGAAGTTCAACTGAGATCAGCAGAGGTCAGGACTGAAAAAAATGTGTTTCAACCTCCTCAAGATTCTAATTTTGAATTATCTATAGGCCTAACTGTATGTTAATCAACCACAATGAATACAAGAACCTTTTCGTTTTTGGTTCGTATATGTCCTAGCCTTTGGAGGTCAAACTTTGATAACCTTGTAGACCAGTATATATCAAAAAGCATTGACATGGAAGCTAGTACATGTTTCTCAATTATAGAGATAAGGTTGTGAGAAGCACTTTGTTGTGATTGGCTCATTGTATACTGTACAATGTGATGTTATGAGATATTTTCTGGATGAAATAAACACTGATTCTTGCTTGTATTAGAAATTATTTTATCAGGACTGACCTTGTATTTATTGCTGAAAATGTCAGTGTTTTGTTTTATCATCACCCAATTTCTTTAAATGTGTTCAATCACTGTTGAGTAGCTGAGGCTAGTACTTGATGGAACCCACAACACAGTTTTCATTTTGGTTACCACTTCACTTTTTATTCCCGATATTCCAGTAATGTGATGCAGCATAGTCATAAATATCAGTTGTCATCATATCGTATTCTTCCACTCTTTCTTTGCATCCATGATGTCTTTCACCTGTGGACTTCAGTTTAATGCCATACTCGGGTAGCTAGCATACATGTGTTCAGGTAGAGTGTGTGTCCAGGTGGCATAACGTGTGTGTTTAGGTACAGCATTTTCTGCATATGTTCAGGAAAGTGTGTACAGGTGGCTTAACTGTTCAGATACAGTGTGTGTTCTTGAAGCATGTGTTTTTAGGTAGTTAGTGTGTTCAGGTGGCGTGTTTGTTCAGGTAAACCATATGTTTTCCGGGTCTCAGATCAGCTTTAATTTTGTGCTTTACCTTACAGTTAGCCATCTGCTTCCTTATTGGTCACTATGCATTCATATAAAATCGAAACTGGATCCCTTTTTGCCATTTTTTAACATGTTAAATATTGAACGCTAAAACGGTGGCCTGACCCTACTGGAAGTTTTCCCAAGATCATCATTGCTATGTAGACTGAGAATCGTACACTGCTGGTGACTGATCAACTTAAGCTTTACCTGGAGTCGGTTTCCTAAAAATTAAAGTTTTGTGTAGGAATTTAAGCATGAGAGGCATCTTGGTGAAATTTTACCTTTCTATGCTATAGTTACAGGTCAACATGTGAAGTAAATTCACTTTTAAAATTTAGGCTGAGGTGCTACATTACAGTTGATTACTGCCATCTTCAGTCAGTGCACAGTGTACTGTAGGTCTTGCCTGGCATGTAGGGTCAAGGGGCTGCTCAGAGAATCATCCCTTCACTAACAAACACCAGTTCTTTCTGATAAGTGTCCATGGCTAAATTGCACTCCTCAACAGGTTTGTCGACAATTAGATTTTATTTTACAGTCAGCCTTTACTTCAGGAATGTATGATATATTAGGTACAAAGTTGTTGAAAAGGAGTGAACAGGCAACCGTATAAGAATGCTGTGGTCGTAAGCGTTTAGATAAAGGTAGAGAAGTTCCCTTTTGGAGGTTGTAAAAACCTTCATGCAACTGTAGCTTTTTTGTGCTACTTTTGGCATTTTTACAGTAATTCCCTTGTGTTCAGGCTGCCTCAGCTTCAAATCCCACTCACAACACGCATTCCACATCCGGAGTGTTTTTCGTATTCAGCCGCCACTGGTAATCCAGGTTAGGATACATGTTTGTGCCAAAGTAGAACATTCTTGATCAAAACGGTAGAAAGAAACGTTTGCATCGGGTACAAAATTTTTGCCTATTTTGGACCTGACTACCAACAGTCTATTTTTGGTCAGGTACCCAGGTGCTTGAAAAGGTAACTGCTGTACATTGTGAAGTCAGAATATGACATTTGGCTTTGCACATTAGTATAACACATGTATGTATCTAAGGTATGTTCTGACAAGATGTTTTTACTTTAATATTACTAGCACACATTCTGAATTATGTCACACAAATAAAGTATGCTAAAGAACTCTAGATAAGGGTGACAATTCAGAAACAGAAGCATTGTCTCTCATGTGCCCACGTACCTGGATACTCAGTGCAAACACAAATAGCAAGGTACAGTACGTGTCTTTCTCACAACCAATCCTTAAAGGAGATAGGCAGTTGTTTCCCTTCTTTGTATTTTTTACGGTGTTGCTATTTATGATGTTGCTGAATATCTGTTCTGCAGGAGCAAGGTGTTATGCTGCAAAATTAAGCAATTCAACAACAAAAATGATATCACATAATGAAAAATAGCCATTCATGAATTAGCATAGCTGGGTACACTAATTCAGTTGTGGGTGACTGTGTTTTTCTTTTAATGTTTCTTTAAGACATTCAGTATAAATAAAAAAATGGGTGACATAGATTTCCCATTTTGATACAACATACCATTTTGAAATTGGCATTTCTTGAAAAATCCATAACTTCTAAATGGAAAATTCTGTGGAGATAGGGTTTTCACCAATAAAAAGAAAAAAAAGTAACCTAATTTTTTAAGAAGCATCAGTCTTATTCCAGTGGCTTAATTTTTATAGTTCTTTTTTGCCAACAAGAGTGTATGTTTTATTTATTAAAACAAGGTTAGTATACTCTGTGCAACGTGTCCTCTATAGCATGAGGCGCTCTCACATATGCCTGCATTTGCTGCAGCCATAATTTGTATTTGCTTGCACCATGTGTGTGGCCCATCGAAACAAAGTAACGAAACCAGCAGCTTGTAAAAACTCAGGATCATGCAAAAAGTCATTATTTTTCTCAATTTATCATCCGACAGATCATGTGATGTGGACAGGTTAAAACAGTTTTAACAACTCTCCTCTCATAAATTACTTCACTAACAAAAATAAGAAAAAAAAAAAATCAATTTTCATCTTTTCTTCCCCATATTTTTTTAACAACTAATTGTTCTCCAAAGCTGTGAGATACTGCAGGCTCTGAATTGAACTTCTGAGAAACAACAGATCCACATCGTAGGCTCCTAACTGTTAATATTCTTGATGCAGTACGTCTATTAAGTTTCTCGTGTACTTTCTTTTTACACGTAAGAACATGCAACCATATTACATTCGAGGGTACTCTCGGGCTTGTATGCACGTACACCCCTCTGCACTATGTAGGTGTCAATCTTTCATTTTGCTTTGGGTCAATGAACCACAAAATAAAGAAGGGTTACAGTTGTTGTTTTGCGGCTCTTTGCCAGGTAAAAACTTTCATTAGCTTGCACTAGTAACTTGTAAACAACAGCTCTTGATGAATCCGGTGTTGACCATGCTCAGCCCTTTTTTTTTTGTTTACCACCTAAAAGTTTGTGTAGGATTTTGGAATTTCAAAGCATTCCATTCTTTACGTTGTTTGTTGAAAGATTTGCCATTCAAAGCTGTCTAGGGTGGTAGGTCTGAAGTCTACAGTAATTGTTTGTTGGCCATTGCCCTGTGAGCTGATTAAGTGAGAAGTTTACCCATTACGATCAGGCATACAATGGTATATGCACAATCCCACACTGGGTGGTAAGATGTAGGCCTATGCATCACCATTGCGGTGGCTGACAGTCAATTTCAGGGCTGTTGTTATGTTTCACCCCATAGAGTGAACTTAACTTCCCATGCCATCAGAGAAGTTCAATCATCAGCTCCCTGGATCCAGACACCAGAGTGTTGTACTGCAATCCTTTTGCATGATCCTTACTTTTGCAGGGTGCTTGTTTTATTCTGGTGAAGTATTCAATTCACACAGTGCAACATAAGTTTTCAGTAGTGTTCAATACACAGTGCAACATAAGTTTTCAATTGTACCTGAATTGGTGAAGATTTCAGTTTTGAAAGTGCATCCCTGGCTGGATCAGTCTCCCCACATTTTAGACAGTATCCTTGTCTGAGAAGGAAACAAGGTGAATAGTATGCCATTTTCATGTTGTGTCGACCAGTTTCAACACCTTTTAATCTTTAATCACGTTTAGAATGGTTCATTATGATACCTCGCTCCAGGTTGTAACTATCAAAACTTTGCTTCTCTTTCAGTTTGATTTAAGCAATCCCCTAGCCCCCCTCACCTGGGATGAATTTTTTTGGTACAGAGTTCTCTTAAATATATATAGGTCAACACACTTTAAATTTATGTACAGTGCATACTTTAAAATGATGTTGGTGTACATGTGGTATGCATTTAAACATTTTTTGGTTGTCCTTTCCACATCTTCATGCACCGAGCAATGCATTTCTTCAAACATTAATCGTTTCATTTCCAAATGTTGAAAGGGTTTTCGACAACTTTGTTCTCACTATGCATACCAAACCACAACCAGATTGGCCTATAATTGTTTCTCACAAATCTTACTTCTTTTTTTTTGTCTTCAGATGACATTCATTTAAGTCATAAGGATGCAATAAGTGAGTTCAACATCATAGACTGAATGTTGATAATAGTGTACCTCACCGGGGGATGCAGGACCTGGGTCTGATATTGGCACCCCCTCCTCCCAGATCCAAAATTTCACTAAGCATACATTGTTTCTGTTACAAAATTCAGCATGTATGACTAACTACAATGCTATAATTAAAGGTCGCATTACTGCAAGAATTCATTGCCTTTCAGAAGGTATAGTGTTGCTTTCCTGAGCACCTGGCCGTCTATGGACTGCAGCTACTGTACCTGGGTCTGAACTTCTAGAAAACATTGGAAAACAGAGGTTCTGCCCATAGTTCCAATGAACGTCGTAGAATGTGTAGCTTGCATACACAAAGCTTCAAATTTGTTTCTTTTATATGTCAGAAACCTAAAATTACAAGAAAAGCTCCAGAATTTTGAGAAATTTTTCCCAAGATTAGCTTTTTTCTTCATCATCAATCACTTTGCATACATTGATATGAAAAAAAAATGAAACCACAAGTCAGTAGGGAATATTATATGTAATTTCTAGATTTATACACTGTATAGACCCTTCTTACTGTTTTCTTGTTCTGTTTTATTTCTCTCGTACAGCTGTGCTTCTATCCATGATTCTATGTAAATCGCTTATTTTATGAGGGATTCCCTCTTATATATTTTTTTTCCATGTTTATTTTTTCTTTTCGTAATCCTGTCAGCGTATTAATATAACCATTGCATGAACACCGAGAATCAGTGTTGTACCCTTGCTCTGCAAACATAAATCTCCCAGGTAACCTGTAACTGTGTCACTTTTCGGTCTCCCATCATCAGTGTTCACATTGAACCTCTGAGGAAAAAAGTTTTTCAAGTTCTCTCGACTTCAATGGGTGTGGAATTTCTGAAATTAGACAGTGTTTTGCTGATATTTTTTTTAATATCCAACAGCAAGGGATTTCAGAGACTTGTTGAGCCAGAAACTGAACCCTCTCTCTCTTTGTCTCTTCATTCTCCCACAGCAGTAATATCAGTCACCAAATACCCTGGGATTGTGGAGGTATAGCAAAGCCAAGTTTAGTGTACCACTTTCCTCATAATGCCTAAGTATTCCGATATGTACATGACTATGCAAATGAGAGCGGGTTCTTTTTTTTTTCGTCAGTGGTCGTCCAAGGGATAAATTGGACTCAACATTGGAGTCACAACATTTTTCATTCAAGTTCGAAATTTCATGATCTTTCAAAGAGCTCAAGAATTTTCTTTGGTCGTCATAAATATGTAAACTGTGAAATGTAAGATGCAGTCTCATAACTCATCCATTAAAAGATCCCAATAATGTTTTTGCAGATACTGTTTCAAGTTTACCCACAAAACAAATAATGAGGGAGCTTGCTTTATCATGTGTAGTGAACAAGCAAAAAATGCGTAACACGATGTATGGTAAATTGCAAAACTCTAACAGGATCATGGCCCAGCTCTGCAGGTGATAGAAAGTCAGTATTCGGTGTTTATTGGTTTCAGTAATATTTGCTGATGTCAGCTTTGATAAGTCCTAGGACTTAATAATGTTTTCTGCAAATGAAGTAGGCCTAATTTCTCATTTCTCCTTTCTTTCAAATCTCTTTGTGTCCATTTTATGGGACTTTTGGTCTACTGCCAGTGTAAATTAACTGGGATGGCTTCAATGATCTAGCAAGAGTCCCGTCCTGAGAATCTTTTTTTGTTTTAGTGTTAATTGTATTACTCAGGAATGATGGCACGTGTGTGTACATGTAAACATGCTTGTCTGTGATGCTGTGCTTGTAAACATATCTCAAGAGCAAAAAGTTGGACAGATCTCAATGTGACTTTTACAGTAGTACTTTCCTGTAGATTTATTCAGAGTGCAGATACATAGCACTTATGGTCAAATGCTTGTGTGATTTGAAACATAAATGTTTCCTAGAGATCGTAAAAGTATTGTTTTACAGTATTTTGCTATTTTTAGTTATCCAAACTTGATTCCTACTTGTGCAGTTTGTATAAGGAAATAGTTTCTTCATGACAGCATAAACTACCGTACTTTAACTGCTGGAACTTAAAAGCAAAACAATCTGTAGCTGAGCTACACTTTCTTTAGTCGCATGGAGTCACTCCAAATGCTCCCAAGATAAATCTTCCAACTTTAAATGGCATCCTCACCCGCAAAAGAAGAAAAAAATTTAACTTTTTATACTCTGTTTTCCAAGTGGAGGTAGTGTATCAAGTAAATTAAAGCAACAGAAGTGAAACGAAAAAAAAAAGAAGAGAAGTTGCAAGTGGGGGACAAGAAAAAAAAAAGTAGAAACTTGCGATAGCAGAGAAAATGCGAGGGTTTCTTTGAGTGATCTGAGGGACCGGTGACGGTTGAGAAAGTTGTGGTGTACTTGAGGCTATCAACTGAGCACTCTCCTCACTTGTCCACTGTTCCGCTCGATTTCAAGTGAGGAGGGGAAATCTGAGCTTACTGCTGCTTGATGTAGCTTGAAACAATAACTTGCTTACTCTGCGAATATTCATGAAGTAAGAAACTCTATCGTGGGTTTGCAGTGCCAGGAATGTTCTCGACTTAAGTGATGTCTGCATTGCTGTATGAAGCAGAGAGCCATTTTTTTTTGTTTGGGGGGATTTTTTTTTTTGTTTTCGTGAAACTTGGCGACACAAGAACCAACACGGTACACCTCCATGAACATCAAGAAGAGAAATATGGTACTCATCTGGAAAAAAAAAAAAATGAAAATTGAAAGAAACCCAATAGCACTTTGTAAAGGTCTGGCTTTTTTGGCTTTTTTTTTTTCGTCCATCAGTTGTGGTTCGCAGATATTAGAGGTATCAGTTAATTTTTACTGTTTGGAAGTCATTAAGGCTAGCGTAGGACTAGTTCTTTGGGGAATCTGCTGTGCCACAGACTAGTTTTGTCATATGCGTCTAGTTAAGACTTTTTTCTCTCATTTCTTTTTGAAGAAGAGAAAAGGGGGAGTTGAAATGATATTTTCATTGTCACATCTTTGAGACAAGTAGTTTTGCGGAATGAATTCATTCCGTTGGATCAACATTCTGTCCTCAGTCTGCATTTGACAGTAAACGAAAATGCCAGCTCTGTGGTGTAGTGTTAAGCAGTTTTACAACTTACTAGTACACTGTGCCTGTTAAACGATACTCTGAAAATTGAAATATAAAACCACTCTAAGGCTGTCAACTCATGAGTATCATGTCCAGTACAAGATCCCTATTGACTTAAGTGGAGGTCAGAGGCCATGTGAGGTCAGCAGAGGTCAAAATGTGACAAAATTATGTCAGTCGTATTAAGTGAAAGATCCTTTTTTTTTTTTTTAAAAAGGAGGTCTAAGGTCATTTGAGATCAGCAGTCTCATTAGTCTTCAGTTGCACACTGTGGGGTCTATTGACAATTGTATTTCTTGGTCACAGTACCCACAATATGACGTTGTTTAAAATGAAATAAGAACTGCACGAAGATGGAGCAACACCGTCAGCCATCATCGTCGTTCGTAGTCGGTCGACTTTTCTCCTGTTTTCGGTGCAGTACCACGTGCATATTCTCACTCGCCCCATGCAGATGTTTTCCAAGGTGCTGAGGCCGTCTGTCTCAAGATTAACACCGCCAAGTATGAGAAGCCAAAGTTATTAATGGTAGTACTGACAAGGATGATTTTATTGTAAACATTCCCCCCATTTCACACAACGTAAAAAACTTTTGATGGTCTTCTTCCAACCATCCTTGTCTGCGTGTCTGCTTTACAACATGTATCGCTATGTTAGACGTTATATATGGCCTGTCGTCTGACAATTTTTTGTCTCCCTCCTTCGCCAAACATGCCATCGAATTTCTCAAGTTCTAACCATTTTATGATCAGGAATGTCTCAAAATCAATATTTCTTGAGGTTTTCCGAGATCACCACCCAGCAGGTTTGTTTACCATGCAAAGTCATTTCGTATGAGGGAAACGTGAAAATTAGCGCAGTTGTTCTGTTGAAGTGAAGACACGCACGATGAATAGGAAATGGGTTAGTTGACGTTATAATGGGTATGGTGTAATTGAAAAAGGTTATAAGCAAGGAGCCTTGCAACATTTATTGGAAATCGTTAATTCATTTTCTTCTGCCTATAATTTACAGAGGAGAATAATTGATAAGGCCTTTGCTTTGCTCAATTTGAAATATTTGGGAAATTAAGCATTGTGCCAGGGTTGCAAATTTCATCATGAGGCTGCAAGAAGAGCAAAAAAATCAAGGTTTCACTTTTTTGGGTTGTCAGTGAGTTAATTACATTATTTGTTTGTATGTTAATGCATGGCTAGTTGATTTTTGGGAACGTTAACACAGAAACGGTTCATCGAAAGAGGTAACTTACACGCCATAATTCCCCTTTTTTTTTTCAATTAGTTTTTGAAGTTGGTCTCATCAGGTGCAGTAACTTTGTTGCAAAGTCATTAGACCGGTAGTAGAGGCAATTGTAATTTGCAGTATTAATTACCGTACCGTAGAAGAAAGCTGATGTAATGAAGGCTGTTGGATTGATCTGAATTTTGCTTCTGTTTTGCATCGCAACTTAGTACTATGATAGTCAGAAGTTGCAATGTAATCGTACATACTGTTCATGTGCATTTAATGTATGTATGCATATGTGTGTATGTATGCATATGTGTGTATGTATGCAATGTATGTGTGCATGTGTGTGTATTAATTTGTGATGCCTTGCTTGTAAACTTGTTATTGGAAAATGTAGTGTGCTTTTATCAAAATTTGTCAGAAACTTTTGTTCATCCTAACTCTAGTTCTTATTGTTTACATATTAATTACTGTGAGCAGTTAGTCAACTGTACAGTAGGTTACATTTAGGAAGCCACATTGCCCAGGAATCCTCATTCTTCACGGTTTTATGAAAAATGAAGTTTGCTGCTACTCTACTTTCAGATTGCAATCTGATGGTAAACTCATAGACTGTTCATTGAAGCAACTCTCAACATTTTCAGCTTGTCAAATCCTTTTTAATTCCCACACCTTTGTGTTGGTTTGTTAGAATTGTTCCAATAGACTGCTGCCCTCCCTTTTTGGTTTCGATGATAATCGTAACCTTTGTAATCATGCACATGTGTGTGTGTATGTATGTGTGTATGTATGTATGTGTGTGTGTGT